>CAMAPF010001024.1:0-257500 GCA_945859915.1 Cuscuta epithymum
ACCGGTTAGAAGGTCGATTTGAACATTTTATAAGTGTTCGTGAGTCTAATTGAATGATAATTGAGTAGGGGAGTCTAGTTGACTTTTTCATAATAATAGGGGGGCTTAGACTAAAATTAAGCATAAATAGGGACTCAATGTTTAAAATCTCTAAATATGACTAACATTATCAAGGGAGTCCTTAGGTGATAACCTGAGCAACGTCAGGCAGTCCAAGTTAGTCCTACAGTTGAGTTAGGACAACATCGGGCCGCTCTATGTTTAATAAACCGAACTGGATCGCGCGGGTCGGCCTGCCCTCGCGAACCGTCCAAAAAACCGGAAATCCGGATTCCAGGAATCAACCTAACTATAAAATACTACATTAGCTGGGAATCGAACTCAAGTGCTCCACAAGATAGTTTACATGCCCCACCAACTTGCCACCTTGTCTTGTTTCACAAAGAGCTCTAACTTAGCAATAGTTATTTCTTTCTCATATGTTCAAAATGTATGAGTGGGAATTATTGAACACATTAAATATAATAAAACTTTATTAATAGTCCCGCTAGCCTTGGGCACGGGTTTTAATAATAAAGTAGTAGAGTAAGTATAGAGTGAGTATGATAAATGATAAAGTAGAAAAGATGGTACTTCGTATATTAAAAAAAGTAAATTGATGATAACTAGAAAGATAGTGTATTAAGTAGAGTAAAGTGATGATAAAGTAGGAAAGAGAAAGTAGTTTGTAAAAAGTAAGTGAGGTAAAAGTAATAAAAGTGAGGGTATTTTATCAAAAACTTTCCTTAAATGGAAAAGAAGACAAATAAAAAAACGACCAAAATGGAATAAGAGACTATTAATAAAGAACGGGGGGAGGGGGGTGTATTATACTATCCTTTATGTATATAACATTCAAATATAATCCATAAAAAACATTCAAATATAAGTTAAAATTCTTATTAAATACTTTTAACATTTTTTTAAAAGTGTAGTTTTTCAAATTCATTTTTAAACAAAGTATGTTATATACTCCGTATTTAAGCATTTACTATAAAAATAAAATCAAATGTTAATATTTTATAGATGTACAAAATAAACATCAAATAATACTATTGATTCAAATAGACCTAAAACTATATTTTAGAATATGATAAATGTGTGAATATTTTCGAATACTAAATATCCAGATATGCTCAAGAACACTTTTTCAATACTAAATTGAAATATTCAGATATTTTATAACTAAAACAAATATGAAATCACTTTTTTTAATAAAAAAAATTGCTGACTAAAGACCATCTTTTTATCACAGTGAAGAATGAATATCTTAGAAGGTGTTTGGAAGAGCAAAAATAGGCTGATCAGGCTTAAAATCTGAAAAAATAGTCAAACACCCCTTGAGTTGGCTGCTTTGGCTGATTTCTCTTATCAGCTAAAGAAGTGGCTTCATAGTTTCTTTTTGAGTTGATTTCTATTTTTGTATTGTTAAGAGGTTAAAAGACCCTATAACCAATACTGTTTCTTCCTCATCGCATAAAACATGTTCGGCTCCATGTTGTGCGTTCTGGCCTTCAAGGAAAAAAAGGAAAAAATGTCAAATAAGCCCTCTTACCATTACAAAAAAAAAAGAAATTAAGACCCCAAACTCGGATTATCACCCAATTGAGCATCTCAACATAAAAAAAAATTCAATTCAGCCTTCTACCCGGTGACAAAACATGTTAGCCGGTTATATGTAGTGACATGGCTATTTCATCTTTTCCATTTTTTCCCCTTCTTCTCCACCCCTTTCTTCTTCCACCTCTCTCGTTCCAAGCTTCCTGCAAAGTCCACTCTCCTCTTCCATCTTCTTCCACTCACCATTTCTTCTCTCATTTCTTCTTTGTTCTCCACCCATCGTTTGTTGGCTGACAATCAAGTTCATAGAGTTCAACAGGAACCTAGGTCGCCGGAGATACTCGACTGGACATCCCCTTCTCGCAGGCCAGTCATCCCCTTTCTGCTAGTGGATGGCTTGGAAGTAGACAAAGTGCTCCGTTGAAACTGCTGGGTCAGAAACACAAGTCGGGGACCGTGCTCTCTGAGACCTCTCGGCCGACGATGAAAGCCGGCGATGATGCTTACGTCAGGAGTCAACGACCTCTTCCAGACCCGCAACTTCAAACCGGCCGAACACCCTAGTCGGCGACGAAAGTTGGTAGGATATATCTCAGACGGTTGGTTCGGAGTCGCCGTCGGACGGAGAGTCTTTAGGCCGTCCAGCATCACACTTGAGCCAAACACAATTCGTGGTCCTCGGCGGCAATTCGTAGCTCATTCTGCTCTGTTGGAAGATTGTTTAAGCAAAACTTTGACCGGATAGGGAAAAGAAAAAATAAATGAGAGCAATATCATACGCCACAAAACCAATTTACCGGGTAACCGGGAGTTTACCGGCCTAAAAAACCCTATTTGACAATTTTATGTGAGTTTGAGAGCTCAATTGGGTGATAATTGAGTTGGGGTCTTAATTGACTTTTTTGTAATGGGAAGTGGGCTTATTTGACACTTTCCCCCCAAAAAATCGTCTTTGTTCTCTGCAGAATCTACCATGTGCTTTGGCCAATTGGCCTTTAAGGCAAAAATATAATCTTTGTTCTCTGCAAGCGAAATCCATCAAGTGCTTTTGTGGTGATGAATTCACTTACATATTTAATATGTGTTGTTGTTTAAACAGTAGAATTTAGTGTACAAAAATAATACCCTTTATGTTAATTATACATTCAATCAACCAATTCAGTCAATATGTTACCAAACACTTTCACTTCAGGATTTCAGTCTTTCTAGTCTTTTCGGCCGCTGCAACCATTACCAAACAGACCCTAAAGTTTTTATATATACGTAGTAGTATTATATGTTTATTAATATAAAATTTTATATAAAAGTTGACCGGGTTGACCCGGCAGGTCCGGGTTGACCCGAGATCCGATCATTCGTCCGGGTCAGTTACCGGTCCGGTTTTTACAACATAGCGGCCGTTGGCGGTCAAGCGTTGGCGGCAACCCTACTACAGCCCCAATCCCTACGGAAAAAGACTCATATTTAGGAGAATTTTAAACAATAACTCATATTGAAACCATGTTTTACTCATATTTTGAGAATTCATACTTCTTGATAGTCATACCTCTACCTCTCTAGTAATCCTATAAAGATGGTATTCATGTTCATTGCATATTTGTAAACACCTCAATCGAATACCAAATATATCATGGGAAAAGGTGCAAATATACCCTTGTAGTATGGGTGTGAGAACATATATACCCCTGTTCTTTTTTTCGAAACAAATATACTCCTGAATTTTAAAAAAGGTGCAAAAATATCCATGTTCTTATAAAGGGACAACTTAATCTTTATTGACTTTAAATTAATAAAATAAATTTCAAAAAACACCAAATATAAATTATAAATTCAAAATTAAACAACAAAAAATTTAAAAATATAATGGTGTCCAATTCTCCCCTTTATAGTTTATACTCCTATATCACAATTTAATATTGTTTAAGTATGAAATATTATTTCAAAATTTTACTATATGTTTAAGATTCTTTCGAAAAGGTGCTAACATATGTTTCACAATGTAAAGAAAAATAATTTTTTTTTTGCATTCTTTGCACTATATAATTACATATTTTGAAATAATATTTTATACAAAAATATTAAATTGTGATATAGAAAAGGGAGAATTGGACATAATTACATTTTTAAAATTTTTTATTTTTTAATTTCGAATTTTTAATTAATTTTTGGTCTTTTTTGAAATTTATTTTATTAATGTAAAATCAATAAGGATTAATTTGTTCCTTTATAAGAACATGGGGATATTTTTGCACCTTTTTGAAAGTTCAGGGGTATATTTGTTCCGAAAAATAATACAAGGGTATATTTGTTCTTCCACCTATACTACAAGGGTATATATGCACCTTATCCCATATATCGTTGATAAAGATAATCTACGCTTTAACGAACAATTATTAAGATATGCTACTGTTCCAATAACTTAAAAACATGAATTAAGAGATATTGAATAATTGTGTGATTGATATTAAATTAATAAAGTAAAAAAATAAATGAAGAGATGTTTAGAACCACATAATCTTTATAAATTTAGTATGTAACCATCCTAATGAAACATAGTGAAACCTAAAGATAAGACAGTCTGAACGGAAGGTCTCTTAATCATCATTCTACAACAAATTAGAACTGTATTAGAACAGGTTTGTGCACATCCCTAGCTCCAGCACCGCAATAGATATTTTGGGTGTTGCAATAATACAAAGCATTGCCACTAAGGTAACGATATTACTAATTTGTAAACAAGGAAAATTGCGAGCCATTGATTTTCCGATTAGCAAGTGGTAGCCGCACACGATCTATGGCTGAGAATAGGGCAACGCCAATCGCAAGGGTACAACGGAGATACATCGTAATCTGATGGGCCCCGGGTCCATCCAGAATTTTTAAGAACGCCCCCACCGATATATACGCTACCCTTCCCGCATATCTTTCTCTGAACAACATTCTTCAAACCCCATAAACGTAAAAATATACAGTTTCATATAGCGATAACGCGTTTCAATCTCAACCGGGGAAGAAGAAGAAGAGAAGAGATAGATAATCAGAGCACCTGAATTCGTAAAGGAAAGGGTGTTTTTGGTTTTCAATCATTCCTGCAAAACCATCTTCTTCCGTTCTTCGTCTACTTTGTCTTCTTCAGATCTTGTTTGTTGTGGTCGGCAATGGAGGTCGACGACAACAACAGCGACAAGAAGTACATTACATTCGATGATTTGAAGAAGCATGGAAGCAGAGAAGATCTGTGGATATCAATCCAAGGGAAGGTGTACGATGTGACGGAGTGGATTAAGAAACACCCCGGCGGCGATGTTTCGATCCTGAATCTCGCCGGCCAGGACTGTACCGACGCCTTCATTGCATTCCATCCGACCACCGCCTGGAAGTATCTCGACGCGTATTTTACCGGCTATTACCTGAAGGATTACGAGGTCTCTGAGGTTTCAAAGGATTACCGGAAGCTGTATGCTGATATTTCGAAATCCGGAATGTTCGAGAAGAAAGGGCACGGCGTGATTTATTCCTTCACCTTCATCGCCGTGCTGCTCTCGATCTGCTTCTACGGTGTGCTGTGCTGCGAGAGTGTGTTGATGCATATGTTTTCCGGTGGGCTGTTGGGCCTGGCTTGGATGCAGATATCGTACCTAGGTCACGATTCCGGCCACTACACCATCATGTCCAGCCGCGGATTCAACAAATTCACTCAGATTCTCACCGGAAACTGCCTCACCGGAATCAGCATTGCCTGGTGGAAGTGGACGCACAACGCGCACCACATGGCCTGTAACAGCCTGGACTACGATCCGGATCTGCAACATCTTCCAGTTCTGGCCGTATCTTCTAGATTGTTCCAGTCCATCAATTCCGTCTTCTACGGCCGAAAGCTCACCTTCGATCCGCTCGCCAGATTCCTCGTCAGCTACCAGCATTTCACCTTCTACCCCGTGATGTGCGTCGCCAGGGTGAATCTCTACCTCCAGACATTCCTGCTTCTCTTATCGAAGAGAAGAGTGCCTGACAGAGCGCTGAACATCCTCGGAACCCTAGTTTTCTGGACATGGTTCCCTCTGCTGGTTTCCTGCCTCCCGAATTGGCCGGAGAGGGTGATGTTCGTGCTGGCGAGTTTCTGCGTTTGCTCAATCCAACACGTCCAGTTCTGCCTGAACCATTTCGCCGCGAATGTGTACATCGGACCCCCGAAGGCGAACGACTGGTTCGAGAAGCAGATGCTCGGGACGATTGACATCTCCTGCGTGGAGTGGATGGATTGGTTCTTTGGAGGACTGCAATTTCAGGCAGAACACCATCTCTTTCCCAGGCTGCCCAGGTGCCAGTTAAGGAAGATCGCCCCTGTCGTTCAGGCCCTCTGCAAGAAGCACAATTTGCCATATAGGAGTCTTTCCTTCCTCCAAGCCAACATCACCACCCTCAAAACGCTCAGATCTGCTGCACTGGAGGCTCGGGAGAATCTGCTCTGGGAAGCTGTCAACACCCATGGATAGCCCATAGCTAGCTAGGCTTAAAGCAGATCTGTTTCTGTTTCTTTAATGGTGGTTGGTTTAATATGACTACTATTTATTACTCCTATGTGTATTTCTTCATTTATTGCTTTTGTTCTGGAGAGTTTCATGGTTCTTGTCATTTGATTCTTATCCGTGGTTTGAACTTTGAGGTAGGGAGGATGGCTGGATATGTGCTTCCCCTCCCCACCCCAGTATCTGTGGCTCTGACTGCAATTTGCACAGAACAATAATTTTTGTTTTTGAACTTTTTCCCCGTTTCTTTTTTGATGCACTGAACTGAATGATTGAATATTCTGCAAATTTCTTAAATGTTTTAAGCTATGAATAGAAGAAGGTTATTTTTATTTATTTCTATTATAACTATGGTTTGATTTTTGTCTATTTGTTCTGTTTTGTTGTTTTTTCAATCCAACCAGACCTATTTTCATGTAAAGAGTGCAACTTGCACCTGCTTTTTAAAGAGTTTTCTCCCCAACGGAGACTAATGCGCTCCTTTACTACAAAAGGGGTTCCTTTTCATATTTAGGGAATTAGGTACCTAAGGTTCAGAATTTTTGAGATGGAGGGAAGAGAACGTAAAGGAAGAGGAAAGTGATGTTTTGCCTTGGTTAAAAATTCTGGGGAGAAAAATGTTTGACTTTATTTCCCCTTATTTTCTGTCCCAAATTCCAATTTGGAGGTAGGACGTGTTTGGCCTGCTAATATTTAAATTAGTTGAATTTGTCTCTTAAGCAATAAAAGAAGTTATACGGAGTATTAATTTAGAGTATGCTTGGAAATATTGAAAGTGACTGAATCCGTCAAGTGTTGAATTATTAACAAGTTATGTTTAAAATATATGAGTATGTTTTATTTGTAAAATAAAATTACGTTTTTAGCGAAAAGATTGATTGAAAGCATTACACATACTACAACTATTCATTTAAGATCGAGATATAACGGCATCTCCAATGGTTAGTGTTCGGCCCAAGATCCAGCTAGGGGTGCAAATGAGCCGAGCCGCTCGTGAGCCGCTCGGTCAAAGCTCGAATCGAGATCGGTCAAACTCGGGCTCGTTAAGCAGTTGAGCCATAAACGAGCCTATTAATTTTAGGCACGTTGGCTCACGAGCCTAGTTTTATATATGTGTATATTTATATTAATATTTATAATATATTAATATATAATACATAGTATATATTAGTATATATAATATATAGTATAAATTAATATATATCGAGTCATGTTAATATTTGCGAGTCGAGCTCGAGCCCGGATTTTTTAAGCTCGTTCGAGCCGAGCTCGAGCCAATACAATATATTCGAGCCCGAGCTCGAGCCTACATAAACTCGGGCTCGACTCGGCTCGTTTGCACCCCTAAATCCAGCCCAAAATATCCCTAGAAAGTCCATGTGAAACAAGCGCAATGGACACAAATCATGAATAAGGAACTGCCGAACGATCTATTCCTTTTCAGCCATTCCCGAATGGCCCGAGCATAACATTTTGCAACGAGGAGTGTCATCCATGAAGGGTCAGCCCAAGTAGTTGGCGAGAAACCTTGCAAGCTGGCGGAGACTGGGGAGTGCATTAAATTTCAGAGGTATGGAGGATCAAATGGCAAGAAGATCATCCACTCAGAATCGGTCGCATCGCCCACCTCACCTACACACTCATACTATAAATATCGGCATTTAATTCAGTGTAAAGGGTTAGCATTTTGACACTCACTAACAATATAGCACTTCCTAGCCTTTGTATTAGCAACTGGTCTGGAACTCCCGTTTGGCCATTTCTTTGTAATTAACATTTGTACTGCAATACAATTGAGCTATTGAACCATCTTTTTTGTTGACCAATTACTCTGATTTCATCTCAATCGTAGCATTCTAACGATCGCCAAAGGAGTGTTGGGCCTTTGGACCTAAGGGAATTAACCTCAACAGTTATCTAATTACTCTCATAGCTTGGCTAGCCATATAAGTATTTGGAGCAAAATTAAAACGTACTCCAATGACTATATAAATCTTCTCCCTTTTCATTTATTATTAATAATGTTATATTTAATAAATGTATTTGTTCAAGCTAGTTACTCAATTTGGCTAATTAGTTTTCTCAAGGTAAAAGAAAAACAATGCTCCAATAATAAGTTATTAACTTTAAAATTGCAAGCAAATCCTTAAAATGAACCATTAGAGATACTCTAAAGGGATAATGAGGATGAAAATCCAACAATTCTTTTTATATTAAGTGGGTGTTGGTACCATTTTTTGAATGAATAATTCAACCGACGCTGAAGTTAATGAGCAGGTAAACCTTGAGTAATCCTCCAAGGAATTTCGGACTAGTGGAATGAAAGAACTCCTGTTTTGGAGTTCAAACTGGTTGAACAATCCTAAACATTGTTCTAAAAGACGTGGCAAGACGTGTGGCAAGACGTCGAGGTCAAGTCTCAAGCCTTTGAAGTCGAGGCGGGAATATGCGAAGTCTAGGCGTGAAAAGACGTTTTAGATTTTTATTGATAATTGCAATTATAGAGTGATATATGAAGAAGAAAATGAATGTCCAAAAATCCAAAATATACTATACAAGATTAAACCTAATTTTTACTTTGTTTAATATAAAAAGTAATTTTTAAATGTATAAAAAGTGTAAATACAAAATGATATATTGTTATAATTTAGAACTATGTATTAGATTCTATATATAACATGTTTATAAAAGTATTTTATTTTTAAATTAATCATTTTTTTGTTAGCAAAAATTATTTCATCTAAAAAACTTTCGCCTTTTCATGTCCAGGCTTACACTTTTTCACGCCTTTCGTGGTCAACTCTTGAGTTGACCGCCTTTTTCACGCCTTTCTACAATGCGAGACGTTTCTCCGCCGCATCACGCCTAGGCATGCTAGGTACCGCCTTTTGCCGCTTTTTAGAACACTGATCTTAAATGGTTAAAACACAATAATTCTTAAATGACAACAATGGTGATAAACTATTCTCCAATTTTGAAATAGCATCAATTATGTGTAATTCTGAGCTTGGGATAGTTTTGTTTTGTCTGAGGTGAGTTATTGGTTTGCTTATCGTAAACTGAAATAATAAAATTGAATCAGAGTGAAAGTAGAAAGTTATAAATCACAAATTATTAGAAAATTTTAATTAGGTAGTTATAACTCTATTATGAACTTATTAAACAATATGTGTGGCATCATGATGACTTTTGATTTTTAATGGGGCGACCAGATGAAGTTCAACTCACCTGGTAGGAAGGAGTGTCACAACTGAGGATCATCAGTTTAACTCCAAATAATGATTTGAGATTTAATTTCATTCTCTTACAATCAAAATGAGATCAAAACTCAATTTACATTCTCTCAGATAATTATGATTCTAGGGAGCTCAGGAATGGAATGTCATCCTCTTTTTATGATCTGTCACATATGCACAATATGACTTTATTATAGAGAGGTTATTTATGATTACCTAAATTATTACTCGTATAAATTGAAATAGAACTCTTAATAGTTCATATTTGGACAACTATTGCTTAAAATTATCGGCATAACAATTTTTTAAGATCAAATTTCACTTTTGTTCCAATAATATGTATGGAAAAAACAAAAATAATACTACCTCTGTCCCGCAAAGAAGTTCTCACTTTCCTTTTATGGATGTCCAAAAAAGAAGTTTCTATTTCTATAAAAGAAAACCACTTTTAAGCAATATAAGTTACAACTACCCTTACTTTTTACCCACTTTTTGCTTGATTTTGCATAAAGAAGGTTATACATGAAAAGTCAAAACAAAAGTCTACTTTACATAAATAAGTGTAAGTCAAATTAGGAACTTCTTTGTGGGATGTAAGTAGTATTACCAAGATATTTTTTTCGAGCTTTTGAAGGATAATAGTTCCAAGAATATAGTTTTATTATTTATACTTGCCAAACATGGAAAGTTCACCTAGATGGGAATTGATCAGAAAAGGACTTGGCAAACAGGTCTAGAGGTGATTAATAATTGCCTAGACACCAGTGATGACGCGTTTAGACAAATTCCAGAGCAAACTTACACACTAAATCATGGAAAACCAGTCATGACTCATGACTCATGACTAGAAGGTTATTTCTTTTATTTTTTCTAGTATTTCTATAATTATATTCTTTGATTGGGTATATTTCTTCTGTTTTGTTGATTTTTTCAATACAGACGGCCTTTTTCTGCTTAAAATAGTGCTAACTTTCGCCCACTTTTTAGAGTTTTGCCCAAGGGAGACTATAGGTTCTTTTTTACTAAAAAAGGTCGGATATCTACAATTGAAAAGTGATGTTTTTTGTATTTGGTAGAAAAAGCTAAAGGGAAATGTTTGAATTTATTTTCCATCCTTCCAATCACCGCGCTTTGAGAGTGAATTATGGAAACAAAAAGACTTGTACACACTTTTTAGGTGCATACACATTTACACACGTCTATGTAGATTTTTTTTTTTGTGTACACAAAATCCAACTGTTGTGAAAATTGGCTGAATTGATTCAATGTCCTAAACGAGTCTCATATGCTCTTTCTTCTTTATTAAGTGTCATTTTTTCATTTTTGATAAGTTTTTTCAATCAAAATATTTGGAAAGCTTTTAGTTATTTGTCTATCTTTTCATTTCTTTTTTCAACTTTTTCATTTAAACACAAATCACTGCACCTTAATTATACATTACCCATATTATTTTCCACTTGAAATTGTGCCAAAACCTAGGAAGAAACTACAAATTTATTTATTTTAATTGTTACATATCCAACGCGCAGAATTAAAAGTTAATGTGTTTGGTAGAAAATGTGGCTGCTAAATAAAAATAGAGTTTACTAAACCAGCACTTAACTTTAGTGAACAGGAGTTGTAAATGAAATTATTGAGAAATTTAAACTGAGATAGAGCGTGCAGGAATTGAGAGAAGAAGAAAAAAATGAAAAGAACGAAAAATAAAATATGAAAAATCTAGCACAAAACTTAGTATGTGAAAATGAGATAAGCACTAAAAAGCTTTTGTATGGGGAATATTTCTTCCCGTTTTTGGAGGTCAAAGGTCAACCTTTCTAAGAATATCGTTTACACTACTTGCCAAACATGGAAAGTTCTTCTAGATGGGAATTTAATTGAAAAATGTTTAATGTACACAAAATGTATACATAAAATGTGTACACATGTCTGTTCTTCGCAGCAAATTTGTCTGTCACAGACAATTCAAAATGAGTTGTCTGTGACAGAGAAATTTTCTGCGAAGGACATACATGTATACACATTTTATGTACACCAAGCAAAATTCAATTTAATTTGTCAGAGAAGGGACTTGGCCAACAGATTTATCGTGTTGATTATTTGCCTTAACACGCCAAATGATGAAGTTTAGACAAATTCTTGAGTTAACATACTCTTTCCGTTCCATTTTGGTTGTCCTGCTTTCCATTTTGGGTTGTCCCAAAATGAATGTCTTGTTTCTTTTTTGGAAAGAAATGTGTGGCTCTTAGAGCATCCCCATTGGTGAGTTTTCATCATACTCAAATCTCAATCACAACTTTTACTTGAGTTCCATTGTTAAATTAACTGAAGAAATGTGCTTTCATGTGTCTTGCTTACCATTTCACTTTATTTTACTCAAATCTCAATCACAACTTTTACTTTGCAACCATTTTATTAATAATCGTGTCAAATTGAAATACAACTAATATGGAACGAAAGTAGTATAAACTAAGTCCTGAAAAACTAGTCAATTGAGCATTAATATATCAAAATACTTAGTGTACACATGGTATAAAAAGGCCCCAAAAAATCTCATTTCACTCTTCCCCTTCTCTCTCCATTCTCTCTTTCCCCTCTCCCTTCTCCTTTTCCTCTTTACCCAACACATTCTAATAATCTAATATCTCAAAAAAAAAAATGAGAGATCATCTTCTCTTCTTCATCTCCCTCTTCGCTTCTTCGCCCTCTTTTTCTCTACCTTTTTATATCATTTTTTTCATTATTTGCACAAAATCAGTTTATTCATCTTATTTCATCTATATTTTATTACTCCGTATTTTTCTATTTTTTAAATTGATCACATATACAACTACATCATTCATTTGGATATATATATATATATATATAGACAATTAAATTTTTTGTTCACCCATACAATTGAAATTGATCACACCGACAACTATTGTCTGTGAGACGCACAACTATTGCCTATGCGGTAAATATTGTCTGCGCACAGGCAAATAATTGTCTGTGCAACATGAACATATTGTCTGTGCACACAGGCACTGCACATGTATTGATTGATTTGCAAGCCGATGTCAGTGTCAGACGGCTGTCAGTGTACTTTTTACAAAAAGTAAATGTTTGTGGACGCAGACAAAAGTTGATTTATTTATGACATACATTTTGTGTATACGACATGGGCCTTTGATAATGGATGTTTCTTGTCAAGTGGTTGTATTAAATGTTGACAATAAGTGATACTGATACTAGCTAGCTAGTTGTTAGCGATCTGATTAGCTAGTTACCTTAGCTGATCGTCAATAAGCTGTTATGGTGCAAAAAACGTATAATTCTATTAAATGTAGCACACCATTTTAGTTTAGTACCTGGCCTACTTCTAATTTTTGTTAAATATAATCATAACAATAATATAAGTTATTGACAAAAAAAACAATAATATAAGTTACAATTGCATGTAAAATACAAATCATTATTTGTACGTTTTAAATTTTAAAATGTAAATAAATAAAGCGACACAAAATGAATTTAGATATAGGTTTTCTTATTAATGCAGTTCAATAATACTAGTATACTACGTAATTGTTAGTCAATAAGTGATGGGGTTATATATAAGGTCTAGGCCTAGAATCTGATAGGCCCGACCTCAAGACTTGAACCCGCAAGCTCAAGCCCATAGCTTAGACAACCATGCTCAAGTCAACTGTCCACCAGGCCAGCCTGGTCACTGGGCCTAGTGATCAAGGAGCTCGGACCAACCCAAGCAGCAGAGCCATCAAGCAAAGGAAGTCCAACAAGACGAAAGTCTAAGGGGGGTGTATTCATTTTAGACATTCTAAGACATTTTAGGATTTAAGAAATCTGGGTGTATTTAAAGAAGACATTCCAAGACATTTTAGAAATCCCAAAATGTTTAGGTGTATTCATTTGAGATTGAAAACATGGATTTCATTTATACTTGGGACTTATCCGGACATCTAAGCTCAAATATAGGCAAAAAATCCATATCCCAAATCCCATCCCCTTACGTGAGATTTGGGTGAGATTTGGAATCCCACAAAAAGATGTGGCAGGTGCGGCCGAAGGATGGCGAGTCGGCCAGTCACACTAGACGGCGCACAGTACCTGATGGTGGTTTGCACGGCTGCAGGGTTGCGGGACTGTTGCGGGACTGGTAGGTGACGCAGAAGCACGTGTGATTTTGATCGTTGGCGTGTCGTCTTGCTGGTGGTGGGTGGGAGGGTTGCGGGGCTGGTAGTTGGTGCAGAAGATGATGAGAATTTGTCTTTGAAGAAGACTGGCCGTTTGCCTCGTGGTCTTGCTGAACTCCAAGCAAATTGAAGAAGATGAATTTTGGTGCTTTTTGAATTTTGGGGCGGCTGGGAAAGGTTTTGTAATGTCTCAAAATGTCATGTGTCCAAATCCACAAAATCCAGCCAAAATCGTAAAAGTCTCAAATGTCTAATCAAATCCTATAATCTAAAAATGTCTTAAAATGTCTAGAATGAATACATCCCCTTAAGACACACAACCTACCAGCCTGACCGACCTATAAACATGGGCATGAGCCTGCCAACCAACCCAGTCGAGAGCCTGGCTACCTACCTACTCAAGAGGTTGCCTACTAGCTTAGTTGGGAGCCCGCTTACCAGCCTAGCACGAGCCTACCTACTAGCCCAACCTAGGGCCAGGTTACTAGTTCTGTAGGGAGCCCAGCCGACCTGCTAGCTCGAAAGGGCAACATTCCAGCAATCAATGTGCTCATTAATTACATAGTTAATTCCATATTAATGTTGTAATTAATAAGTTATAATTGTTCTTATTAGTAGCTATCATTTGAAATACCTATAAAATGCAAGTGGAATTCAAGTCACAAGGACATGCTATTTATAGCAACCAAATTTCTTTAGAATTTTCCATTTTCTTAATTTTCAATTTCCTACTGTTTGTTCTGTCGCAACTTTCCCGAAAAATTTACTAGCATCTATTTTGGACCTACTATTAGTGTCTTGACCTGTGTATTGTGCGGGTAGTCGAGTAGTAATATTGTGTCCGAGTTACATACAATGATCTATTAATGTTATTTATATGTATACACATGTGTATTATAGATATTTGTAATAATTTATGGAAAAAAAATGTAAGTGTCAACTTAGGATGTTTTCTTTTGGACTGTTTTCAGTCCCAGACCAGACCAGACCAGACCAGATCAGACCAGACTTAAACAGACCAGACCAGACTTAAACAGATTAGACCAGACCAGACTTGGATAATTATAAAATACACATAATGGTGACTTTACCTGCCAGTGAAAATCATCCATAGTTTCCAGACTTAAACAGACCTACGGTGGGACGTGACTGTTTCCGGATGACCCATAGTGAAAATCGGTGTGAAAATACGGGGGGGGGGGGGGGGGCATTCCACCTCATTGGCAGCAGACCGTCGAGGACCCGAAGAAAGAGAAATCGGTGTTTCCACCCCTTGATGGAGGAAGGGGTCACATCAAAGAGTTTCTGACAAGTGCGATTGCTGATCGTCATATACCCATCAAATTTTTGAGGGGAAACATTGAAGATATAATGGAAGATGTATAGACTCAGTTATGTCAAATAGAGATCTAAAGGTAGAAAATATAAGGAGCCCCTTGTACCATTTGGAGTGGTGTGAGAGTCCAAAGGTAGAAAATGGACTCCGTCAATATGAAAAAAGTGTTTTGACTCATATTTCTCTGCATTCTAGCACCGTCAATAAAATATACTCTGCATATTTTTTACATATCAATTTAGTAAAACATTAATTAAATTATTATAAGTAATGTTTTTCTTTTAATTTTTTCCTTGAATAAGTATGAAATAAAAATACACATTATGATGTAAAAAAAAATTCATTAATCTTTTTAATGTTTTTCGGGTAATAAAAAATGAACTTATTTCAATTAAAGTTCGATTATGAAATATTCAATTATTTGTGAAGGCTCCATGAATCAAAAGTTTTTTGTTTTTTTTTTTTGTTTTTTTGCTGAAGAAAACTCCAACAGTTAATTCTTCAGATTTTTTTTTTTCATTTTACATATTACATATTGATGTCATATGAAAGGTCATGAAAATTCATGACTTTTGATGTATTTTTTTGTAAAATTTGGATAACAAATAAAAAAAAGTTAGGGAAAAGGGGCAAATAAGGCCACATACTAACAAAAAAGGGTCAAATAAGGCCTTATTTATGAGGCTCTATCCGGTCTTCGTCATTTGGGGTGGTTCTCGGTGGAATTTTTTGATGAAGTTTTTTGATCATCTTATTCCTTACGTCTAGTTGACTCATACCAAATTCCAGCTAACAAATCAATCGGGAAGGCATTCAAATGAATTCTTGAAGATAACTGCGCTTTTAACTACGCAGTTATCTTAGAGAATTCATTTGAATTTCTTCCCGATTAAATTTTTAGGTGAAATTTGGTATGAGTAAACTAGACTTACTGAATACGATGCTAAAAAAAATCATCAAAAAATTCCACTGGGAACCGCTCCAAATTGCAACGGCACCCCGTTCCAAAATTTCTCAAAAAGTTATAAGAATTTAAAAATGATTTGAGATTATAATAATAACATCATGATGTCATCATCACGTCGTCACCCAGCTCAATTTAATCCTGCGCACCATTTTTCTGGCGGGCCACACCTGCGCTTTTTCTTCTACGGACTAGGGCTGCACATCGGGCGGGTTGGGTCGGGTTTGCTATATTTTTTGGTCCTACCCGATTTGTTCGGGTTTGCTATAAACAAACCCGCGGTACGTAAAATAAATTGGTAAACCATGCATGGTCGGGTCGGGTAGGGTCAGGTATTGGGGAAAAAGATCATTTCGGGTTGCATCTTTCATGTGGGAAATTAATATAACAAGTTTAAAACTCGATTAATTTGTTTCCAAAACACACAAACAAATACAAGTACTCATATCTTTTATAAACAAAAACATTAAGTAATAGTATTAGAACATCCTTCCGCAAAGGAAGTTCATTTAGAAAGAAACGTAAATATATAATAATCACCTAGTCAAAATGATAAATGTTTAATTATAATTCTAATATCATAAAGTCCTAGCATAGAGCACATTGGTCTTAAATTGAAATTATCCAAGAAAATGTTGTAGCATAATAATAGTAAAATGAACTTCGGCTGAGTCGGGTACTATCGGGTTTGAGGTTTTATTTCCGCAACCCAACCCATTAGGTGCGGGTTCAAACATATTTAACCCATGAATATTTTTAAAAATCAATACCCGATTAAATAGGGTCTGGTAGGGTTGGGTCGGGCGAGTTATGCGGGTTCGGGTTATTCTTGTGCAACCCTACTACGGACACCTCCCATCCACCCACTTCCTCCTTTTTTAATTTCTTTTACATTTAAATTTTGGGTGTCCAAACTCCTCCAAATTTAACCTCATTCCTTCTCAAACCCATTTTTAATACCCTCCTCAACCCACCCATGCATGAAATTAGGAGTCCAAAAATGTCATTTTTAACATTTTGGACTCCTAATACCTCACCATATTTAATACCTCACTCCATTTAGCCTTAAATCACCTTTGGATATATGAGCCTGTACAAGTCCCAAGATATGATGTTGATCGTCATATACCCATCATCATATCATATAATTGAACAAGTATAAATTTTTTATTATGGTCAGTTCATAATAAAAAATCATTATATTCAACTTTGGGTACTATTTTTTGGCTGCAATTCTCATTTTTATAGTATGTATTCTGTTAATTTATGTCAACATTCTTGAGTGGGGTGAGTTTCGAACTTGTGACTCCCTTCTTGGGAGTGTCAAAGTGATGCTATTCAACCACAAGGTGCTTGACATACTATAAATAAAGAATGACCCATTTATTACTTACAACTTTTTAGATTCCAAAAATATGACCAAATTTAGCTTTTCCCAAAACCATCCCATCTGTTCACGTCGGAGACTCGCATTCAATCCCTTCTTCTTCCTCTTCCGGTCTTCATTGCTCCTTCGCATTTCATCGCAACTTTTCGACCTCCTTCATCAAATCTACAGCGCCCCCCAACAATTTACCGCTTCTACCTTCCGTCCAAACAGATGTTACCGAGCCTCTTTCTTTGCTATCTTTGCATCGCTGGTGCCAAGGTGCCATTCGCTGAAGCCTCATAACCACGTCGACCGCAAGAGCCTCCCAGTTGCGGAGACCGCCGTCGCCTGTGCCTCCCACCTCGCTGCATCGTCATTCTTCTTCATCAATTTGAAGCTACGTGTGCAGATCTGCAACAATCGGGGCTTTGAGAATGCTGTGATTTTGTCCCGCTGCTCCGCCGCCAGTTCAGATGCGCGGAAGCTGAGGACAGAGTGTAGATATGGTGCAACATTTTGTAAATGGGATGGTCAGGGTTAGATCTAGCTGTTTGGGTGCGGTTTGGGCTAGATCCGGGGTGAGGGAGCTGGCGGTCGGGCTGGGGCAGGGGGATCAGAGGGGTTAGGGAGGTGACTGGGTCTGGGGCGGTGGTCGGTGACAGGGTCTGGGGCGGTGGTCGGTGTCAGTGGTCCGCGGTGATGGTTAGTGGCGGCGCTAGGGCGGGGTAGGCTGGGCATGGGGCTCAGAGGGATGACATGAGCAGGGGAGGATGGGCCTGTGGATGCCGGAGACAGCAGTCACTATGGCCGGAGAGTGGCGTGTCACTGTGGCGGTGCGCGTGCAGTCACTGTGATCTGGTGGCACAATCACTGTGGCCTGTGAGGTAGTCGCTGTGATTGGTGAGGCAGTCTCTATGGCCGGTGGGGCAGTCACTGTGGCCGGTGGGGCAATCACTGTGGTGGTGGAGTCACTTTGGCCATTGACAGGAGTCACTTTGCACTGCATGATTTAATAGTGATGTTGGTCACAATTTAGAAATTTTTAAAAAGAGTTTTTTTTGTCTTTTATCCTATTTTTAGTAATATCCAGGCCAAAAGGCCTACAATAAATAACTCACAATATCCATTAGTAATTTTCATTTTAACCAGTATCAAATTAACATGCTACCAGAGCATGCCCCGAGCTTTACAC
The DNA here is from genome assembly GCA_945859915.1 of Cuscuta epithymum. Taxonomy (NCBI): domain Eukaryota; kingdom Viridiplantae; phylum Streptophyta; class Magnoliopsida; order Solanales; family Convolvulaceae; genus Cuscuta; species Cuscuta epithymum. The sequence goes on from CAMAPF010001024.1 coordinate 18,419, forward strand.
TCATTTAACTGATTTCAATGTTACCAAATGAGTACTAAAAAAATAAATGATTTAAAGTTAGAGTAAATTACCTCAATATGATTAAAAGAGGACCAAAATCACAAATAGGAGTAGTAGTTTTAAAATTGTCGGAATGAGACTTTTTGTGATTGGACAAAAATGCCCCTACCACCACATGCCACCACCTGCCGTTGTCACCTGGCGGAGCTCTGCCGTAGTCTACCGCCTAAATGCCCCGCCAAAAACAGACTACCCCCATTGTTTAAGGAACTAGGAAGCAATTAATTAATTAGATTAAAGGTATTTAGGATAGAAAATTAATATTTAGTCCTATTTGTAATAGAGTTAGGTATTAATCCTATTTATGATATTATGCACTAGAGTTTTTACCGCTTTTAGTCCTCCAGCTATTATGTAATTGACATTTTTGATACTTGGCTTTATTTTTTCCCCATTTTTGGTCCTTGACTATTGTGTTAGAAACGCTTTTGGTACTCTTCTGAAAATTGTCCCTCGATTTTCACAAAAGTGACAATTTTGATCTTTCAAAACATTATATGGGTTACATTTTTAGTCTTTCATTTTGATAATGTAGAACTGAATGCTAGAAATTTTTAAATCAAGGATTAAACTGTCCAGCACTCGAGCACTAATTCATCCAATCTACCATCTCGCCACCGCTTATTTCCCGGACTGTCCTACGCCATCTCTCCGTTTCCATCTCTTCTTCACCTTAGATCTGACGCAATCTACACCACGCCCGTTCGTCTAATACGCTGAGGTTTGTTCATACATATCTTTTTATATCTTATCAGCAGTGAATAGATCAAGCTTAGAGGGTGTTTGTTGAGGTTCGTTCTTTATCTGTTCTTTCATTTAAACGATGAATAATTGGATAGGCTACTTCATTAACATTCATATGGCACAGTTTTACTAGTATGTATAGGGAAGCTAATAGTGGGTTTCACCATTTGTATTTATGTTGATGTGATACCATGGGCTAGCACATGGATCAAGGCAGGCTTTGGCTGTGTGAGATCATACAGAATGGGCTTTTTTACATTTTCATAGATTTTTTGAGTCTTATTTTCTAATTCAGTCTTTCTCTCTTCTTACATTTCAAGTACATTTAGAGTAAAATTATTAGAATACTAGTATTATTTTTTACTTACTCTTATCAATCTAATAATCAAATGAGAGGTAAAATCAGCCAGTGATGTTTGGAGCTGCTCTTAAATTCAATAATCTGTTACACAGTATTTGTTTGTAAAGAGTCATTCATCCAGTGTTGTTTGTAGGCTTGTAGCTGCTCTTAAAGACCAATTTATTATGTATGATTACTTGTTCTCATTACAATTACAAACCTCACATTTTAAAAAAAGTGTTCCTAACCGGTAGAGTACCAAAGTAGATTTTAGGCGCTCAAGATCTTCAGGTTCAGTAGCACTTTCTCATTTCTTAAGCTTAATTGGTAATAGCAGAGTATCCTGAATCAAGGCCTTTTCAACCCAACAAAGAAGCTTAGTCTTGAAAGGGTGACATAAGGCACTCCTTAGATCACTATTTGGCAAATACAAAGGGTGTCAATAGACAATACTCATTTTCCTTCAGATTTTGAGGTTCGTGTAATTGATTGAAGGAAAGATGAATTGGATTCAGCGAAAAATATATCTGTACAATGTCACTTTTGGTCTCTACATGCTTGATTGGTGGGAGCGATGCCTCTTCAGTATCCTTTAGTATTGCCAGCTATTGTGGTCTTTCTCTCTCTTTTATTTAACCTATTTAAGTATTTAGTACTCGTGTTATACTTTAAAAGTTTTAAGTGTTGTTTTAGGTGTTTGCATACATACTAAGGAAGCTCGTAATTTTTAAAAAAATCAAGGCACAAATAGTTCAATATGAAACTGACTAGAGTAATTGATGTTCTCCGAATATGGTTGGAGAGGAGTAAAATTGGAAGATGAGTAAATAATACACTTTTGATCTAAAGCGGCAGTTATTTGAGAGATTTTTTCACTCTTTGAAATAGAACAGAGGGAGTATGTTAATTTGATAATAAATTTGCAAATTTGGAATCCATAACACATTGTAGATATTGTGGTGGTTGTGCTGCTTTGGTTTATTTGTACAAGGTGTTTCGATCTACTTCAGAGTTCTCTAAAAGGTACAGTTCCTTCTTATGGTTTGGTCATTCATTGTTCTCCTAAATATTAATTTTTCTTAGTGTGATGAGACCATACAACAACAACAAGAACATCCAAGACTTGGCCCAAAAGAGTTTAGGTTGGCTAAATGAATGTATACATGAAATCGGAGCTAAAAAGATAAGAAAAATAAAAAGATACAGTAAGATAAGAAAGATAAAAAAGATAAGTCAAGGATAAAAATGATAAGATAATAAGGATAAAAAATACTACGTATAAGATAAAAAGGATAAACAAAATGGGACCACCTTCATGTCTATAAAAAAATATAAGAGTCCCTTTTCTTGAAATAAAATGGGACCACCTTTCATGTCTTGGATAAGCAACATGGCTATTGTTTGGATGCAATGATAAATTGGTTAGTAAGTATATAAGATTTAAGAATAATACGTTAGTTAATTGCAAGATCATGAAATGTGTAATGGTTATATGCTGTACCAAATTGCTTGAAAATGAGTTTCCTAATGTTCGTGTAACATGACTGGTCAAGTTCTGTAAGAATTTTTATTGGTATTATTTGATGCTGCTTCTAATCTGGCATTATATTGAAGAACAAAGGTGCAAAGTTCAGTACTTAGTAGCTATTTGAGAGACTTAGGAGGGTTATTAGGTGTGATGTCTGTGTACAAAAAGACAATGAGCTAAGTTTTATCCTTCGTTAGACCCTTGACATAATCACATAATTAAATTACCTTCTATTTGGTACTCCATCCATGTTTTTTTTGTAGGTGAATGCATGCTTTGTGCTTTACCACTTCAATTTATCTCCCTTTTCCCGTGGTTTGTAAGGATATGTTTGGACCACAGAAAATGCAAGGGATAAATATTATCAGAAAAGTTAGTTCCATAATCCACATGTTCGTTTTACCTTGGAAAAAGCCAAAGAAACAAAATGTGATCAGTTTTTCTTCAACTTTTTACACATTTAGATTTCTTACTCGATTTCAATAGACAGCAGTATATAAATTAATTTTTACCTTTTTTATGTACCCCATATTTTTAACTTAAATTTCTTGGACGTTTTCCTTCCTTCTGCTTTTCCCGGTTCCAACAGACCTGAATTAGTGAGTGAAAATCAAATGCCCCCTTTGGCCAAATCACCACTAAAGGCTTTTCATGTACTTTTCCTCTTAATGGTACTCCATAGATTTCGTATGTTTATGTGAGCAAAAAGAAGTGATTAGGTCATACTTCATATTGAAATTCTTTAAGTGATACTCCACTGAGATTTTCATTTAGATGTAGGTCTTAGTCTCAAGCTCAATGGTGGCATTCAACCTCCTTAGGATAAGTTTTCTGCCCCTAATTGATCACATTGTCGTCGAATTGTATTCTTGATTAGTCCAACTTTGAGACATAATTTCTTATATATGGCAATTCTATTGCTCATATGATTCTTGGGTAAATTAATTTAGTAGTTGGGATTAATCTTATAATGATTGTGGTGGCGCAATTCTTTGTTAGGAGTGGTTAAATGTTTCATAAAAATCCGGTCATAAAGATATTTACCAAACATATGCTTTCTATGATAGACTTGTATTCCTTTATGTAGTTTTCTGCATGTTGATCTTTTTCCTGGATTTTTATGGTGGCGGAGTAGCAAAAATGTGCAGGGTTTCTTCATGAACTCTTCAATTATACAGAAAATTATACCGAAAGATAACAAGAAACTATTGCCAATTGTATTAAGGATGAACAAGAATCTGGCCGAAGCCCCCCGAATGGCCGAAGCGGCGAAGCCCCCAAAGAGAGAGAATAATCTCAATCTTCCCAGTCCTAAGACAAAGTCTAAAACAGCCTCCTTACTAACTCCCCCTTTTTGTCTATTTATACAGTTATACTACAATACTACATATACCCTTATTACTAATATTAGTGTTATTTCTAATAATAGTCTAATACTCTAATATGCTGATTCCTATCAGTACCCTCCTTGTTGCATTTAACAGTGGTATTCTTGCTCGGCATTTCAGGCATTTTAGAAGTTGTATAAAGCAAGCATCCACTGCCAGTTCTGTCTAGTTCTGTCTGTTAGAAGAACCCTATATCCAATGTGGTTTCTCACTTCTGCAAGAGGGGCGCAATCAATGTATTCATTTATTTTCCTTGTTTTGGGTGAAACATGTCACAATCTTTTTTTGTTTCATTTTATTTTCTCATTCCTTTTTAGCTTCTTTGTATTTATATGAGATGGTTGTCAATTTCGGTTGTTAGCTTGTAAAGTATCCAGAAAAAGTTTGTTCTCATATATTTATATGCCTAGTATAAAACAATACAGTCATTTACGTATATGTATTTGAAGTATTATTAAAATTTTTATATAAATATAATATATGGAATCAATGTCTAGATAGATGATAAAAAAATTTCAAATCATATTATCAGTATGTGATTCCCAAGTCTCAACTGTATCAGAGCCTAGACAGCTAGACTTGGTTAAAATTTAGGATGTTTTTACTTGGATTGTAATTTGCCCCAGACCAGACCAGACTTGGATAGTTATAAAAATACAAAGAAACCAGACCTTATCAGACCAGACCAGTTCAGACCAGACCAGACCAGTTCAGACCAGACCAGATCAGACCAGACCAGATCAGACCAGCAAATTACAGTCCAAGTAAAAACATCCTTAACCTGGGCTTCTCTTCTTTTGTTTATTCATTCTTTCCTTTCTTTTTCCTTCATCTATAGATCAAAGACTTTTGCTTTTGTGTACACCTTTTTTGTACACTTGTCTGTCCTTTGTAGACAAGTTGTCTGTCACAGACAATTTATCTGCGAAGGACAGATAAATGTACAAAAAAAGTGTACACATTTTGAGTACACCACACATTTTTCTTAGAGTATCAAATGGAGTATCAAGTTTCTTTTGAGGGAAAGGATTGGCTTGTTGATATTAAAATCATACATTTTTGGGTCAGATTAGGGTGGGTTCGGAGCAGTTAGGGTGATTTGTTTTGGCCACCCTAATCTGACCCATGCTGCCATGGTTTCCGTCTTTGGGCGTTGAGGTAGATGTTCGTTTATCTGCTTCCCACTGAACGTTGCTCATGCTCTTCCTTATAATGCGTCACATTATTGTGTCATTCAATACCTTGTAATTGATTTCATCAATTGTGATGGTGGAATCAATTGGGATGGTGGAGAAGACTCATACTCCAGGCTTTTCCCTTTCTTTCCCCTGCTGCTCTTAAGTTACTTTTTGGTGTTGTGTTCATTACTCTCTACTTGGGACTTCATTTTTGACACCCTCGTTACAGTAATCGTAAGTTGTAACCAATAGCCTAAAATCTATTGGAGTTTAAATTCAAGGACTTCTGCTATATTGTCATTGACTTTGCTATAGGACATAACAAGTTAGCAACAAAGGCTATTAATCCTACAAACAAAACTTAGGTGGTTGTTTTGTGCGTATCATTTGCATCTACACATGTAATTGATTTTAGGTTTCATAATCTATTCTCCTACCTATGCAAAAAGATACTTCGGATAAGTCCTGCAAGTGCATAATCTCTTTCACACTGTAGGAAAAAAATTATTTTGGTATCATTTGGGTATCATTTGATGTGATTCAGAAGTTGGCACTCTTGTCAACCAGTGATGTTTCTTTAATTGATTGGCACTTGGGGTTCCATATTTCACTGGTATTCTATAATTTCATCATTCCATCATTTTCTTTAAAGTCTTCTGCTGGAATAATTTTCCTGTATATTTTTTAATGAACATTGTGATTGGAGAACAAGGCAAGTAGTTGTGATTGAAAAACTTACTTTTGTATGGAACAAGGCAAGTAGTTGTGATTGCCAAAACATGGAGTAAACATCGGCTTTTCATTAACTCTCATTATCATGTTTTGGAATCAAAAAAACAATTTTCAGTAATGATTTCCATGTAGTGCTTAGCACTTGACAATATTTTCCTTGATTCTTTAGACATTTGTGAATGCTAAGTCATACTCTCCTGAAACAGTTTTATGTTTTTGATTTTTGTGGGCCAAGTATTATATTATACATAGAAGAGTTTATTTTTATAAAAGCATTTTCCAAGGAAAATATTTCCCAAAAAACTACTTCCCAACACAAGCTATTTCATGGGAACAAATGGAGCATTAATTATATTCCAATAATGATTACCATTGAAATTTCTGGTGTTGAAGATCATATCCTCGACAAGGTTGTTAGGTAAGAGTCATGACTTGGCTTTTTTGTCCACCTTTCTACTTGTTGACAAAACAAATTTTCAAGTCAAAAGTTGATTCAGTAAACACAGTATAGTGAGGGCCATGCTTGTCAAACTGGAAGTAGCTCCAACTGCTGAAATTCATGCATTGTATTTTCGTTCTTTTTATTTATTGGAAGAATATACTCCGTATATTTTATGGATGCATGCTTCCAGATTATATCCCTATGGGTGTTGCAGCGTCCATTTGTTTTGCTAGAAAACCATTTAGTGTACTTCAAAATCCTAGCTTTACCTTTCAACTTTATAATGCAGCATTGAATAAGCAGACACAAAGAAGTCTACAAAATGAATTCTATAACACCTATAGGGATATAATTGTCACTAATATTGTACTTTACATTGATCTTACATGTGACTTAATTTCTTATTTCCCGGTTTCTTTGGTGACATCTAGAACCTATACACATAGATCTTGATCTTTAGTCATCATAAGAGGTAGCCGATGAAGTTATCACAACCAAAAGGGGCTAAACCCTCGACCTACCCATAGATATATACGTATAAAACGTTTCACCAAGTGTAGGGTCTATTTTATAAGTCTTATTGCTAAATGAAATGGCTGAATTTTCTGCAAGGGAAAGTTGTTTAAAAGCATCCATTTTAGCCAAATACGTAACTGAAAAACTAATTGTTCCAAGTAATCATTGTAATCTATAGATAAGAACAACTAACCGATTATCAATGCCAATTGGGTACTAAGAGCTTTGGTTCGGTCCTATATATGAACCTAATAATAGTCTTCTACCAATATTAAAAATTGTCATCTATTATAATAAATTATAATTTGATAGGAGAAGCAAGGCGAAATTTTAGATTTTAGTTTGTATATTGATTTTAATTGGTCTGGCAGGGAATACTAGAATAGCTTAATAGCAATACTATTTATAAATCTTAGATATAGCAATTTAGAAATTATAAGGTTAGAGAAGAAGCTTATCAGGGTGGGTATTTGCGGAAGAATGATTTTGCATCTGATTATGATTTTGATGTCTGTTATCATTTTGTTGCTGGTGCTTAGATTTGCGACAAACTATCTGGCTATTATAAAGAACCTTTAGGGAAAACAATGCAAACTAAGATTGAAGCATCCCGCCTCAAGCTAGCCTTACTAATGTTGAATGGATTTGAAATGGAAACTATGTTTACCTCGTGAATATTATTAGTCTACCATTTTTGTGTTCCTGGGCAAAATAAAATATTATCAATTTGCATGCAAATGTATTACACTCAGGAGTTAGTGGACCAAGTAAAACTTCATGCATTGTAGCCATTGGTAAAAAAGATAACAAGTTACCCTTATTTGTCATATCCTGAACATGTGAAGTTCTACGGTTCTACCTCTTCTTCAAAACCAAATAATAACCAAAGTAACAGAACAAGCTTCGTAGTTGAAGGACCTAAAACACCCGATGAGTAACAGAAAACCCTTTTGCAAATTATATCGACCTAACAGAGTAGTGAATGTGTCCTTAATCTAATAATGGTAAACTGCTCTATAGCATAGTTTAAATCTTTCATGCAGAAGTAACACACCATGTCTCAACCGTTTACATGAGTAGGTCAAAACAGTACGTCCCCTAAGGCCCTAACATATTGTCGCCTTAGGGGACTAATAGCGAAAATTTTCACATTCTTATGAACAATCTATATGAAAAAATAATTTTTAGTATGACTTTCCCCACTTTTAGAAAAACAATATTACATTGCTTGTAAGTATGCCGTTGTATCACACCAAATACTCTTATGATGTATTATAAAATAGTAACATCTATAGAAAAATTAAAATTGGGCATTATCTCATCGCGCACCGCGCGTTCAAAAAACTAGTAAATTTTATATATGAGTCCGAATGGTCAAAACCAGAGACCGTAGGCAAATGTATGGAACAGAAAAGATAAGGTGCACGGGTTAGCTTCTTGCACGCCGTAAACTTTATCTTTCATGCTCATTTAGAAATTTTCATTTAATTTATACAAGAATATTTTGGTACATTAAGAAAATAATACACTAAAACACACTTTTCTACCAAACACTTCAACTTTAACTTTTTAACTTTAATCACTTTTCTCCAAACATTATCAGTTTTTACAATTAATCACTTTTTCATTGTCCCAAGGTGGAATCTCCCACCCAAGAGCCCCCACACCCCGACCCGACAGAATCGTGGAGGAGTAAGTCACGGTGACTCAGTCGGCCCAATGGTGGTAGGCCTTATACGCGTGCGCACCAGAGGTCCAACCCAGCATGCAGGAGCTGTAACCTCCACACGGCCACTACGGGTTTCGATCCTTGATCATTGTTCCAAATTTCTCACCACTGAACCAACTAAGCTAGACGTGCAGGTATTAATCATTTTTTCAAATTTCATTAAAAAGACACTTTTTTAAATAGAAGCAGTTGCAAACACTCCCTTAATCCTTTTTGTGCATATTTATTTCCATGGAGAAAAAACTGAGTACACTGCAATCCACTCCGATTCCTCCTTGACTCTGCTAGTGTGTACTCTAATTTGAAAATGATTCCTTAGAAAATAGGAGTTGTTATAAATACAAGTAACATTACATGACTGTTATATCAAAATGTAGCATTCTAGATTGCACTAGCGGTCTAACATGATAAAAAAAAGTTTCTTAAAATATAAAGAACATGAGGTGAGAATAATACTTTTTTTCTAACATGACATGAGTATAATACTTTGGCTCTATTATGCATAGCCGATGAATATGTAATCATATTGGTGACAACCATTGTCAGCTACCATTGTCAATTTGTAATGATTTTATTTTGGGATCAGATCATTGGAAAAGACATCAAAGTTTTTATTTTGAAGATTTCTATAAGAAAAATGTCACATAAATTGCACGTTTTTCTAACTCTACCATTGGGAAGGGTTTAACCATAGTCGTTCTTAAAATTCGAGTTTATGCACAGCTGATGTTAATACCACGAGTAGATCAGAGAGTAATGGTATTTTTTTGATATGAAACACAAGAATTATAAAGTTTGATTACCCTATATCTCCCTCTTAATGCATAGGGGACCCCAAGATGTATAAGTAAAGGAAGATGTGCCATTGACTCACAACGATTAGAGTTTCTCTAGATTTTTAAACCAGGTACACAAAACATTGGGAAGTCATATGGTTGGAATGAGAGACACAAGGTTGCATTAGGATACTGAAATTAACAAATTAACATGAATACTTATTATTGACATTCATTATAAATTATAATAGTACATCACAATTTGATACTAAAAATAGATGGTGCACATATTCACTTAAGATTTTAACAAAATTTATGACGGAATATAATGAATGTGATCACACATACACGTATGGTGAAGAGTGTAATTGGGTTGCCCATTACCTTGCTGTGGGCCATGTGGGCCGACTCCCTCTTTTTATTTTACTAGCCCAAATTTATTGCCTATTAGGGCTAAGGGATCCTATTATATGGATCTGTTTGGCATTCATTCGATTAGACTCTAGTGTTTTAGCTCTATTGTAATCCATTTTGGGTCATGTATAGCCCCCCAATCTGGTTTTTATTTTTCGCTTTTGTCTGTTTTGCTTTATTGGGTCAGGTATTGCCCCCCCATTTGTATTCGGTTACTTTATCATTAATAAAACTCTGGTAAATGTCCCCCAGCATTTACCCCACTGATTTTGGTGGTTGACCGGCCTTCCGGGGTTAAAGAAAAAGTATGGTGAAGAGTGTTTGGAAAAAGTCAAAAAAGGAAAAAGATAAAAGAAAAATGAAGGATGAGCATGTATGAATTATTTTCGAGTCAAGGGGAGCAAATTATTTTTTAGGGTAGGGGTGAATTTTTCACTAATATAACAGAGCGAATTTTTTTCCGCTAGTTATCGAGGCGAAAATGAATATACAATACACATGATACACTTTTAATGTTACAAACAATTACTAAAAAATGGATGTACCATGTGCATGATACCCCCCAAGGTACAACTCTTCTCATTCTTCTTCATCATTTACTTTGTAAGGTGAGAAAACTGTCAAATAGGTTCTCGAACTTTCATAAAAAAATCAATTAAGTCCTTCTATAGGAGACTCTGTCCGGTCGTCGCGATTTGGGGCGGTTCCCAGTGGAATTTTTTGGTGAAATTTTTTGAGCATCTTATTCATCAAGTCTAGTTTACTCATATCAAATTTCAGCTAAAAATTTAATCGGGGGCACATTCAAATTAATTCGAGAACGCAAAACTGCGCAGTTATCTTCAAGGATTAATTTGAATGTGTTCCCGGTTGAATTTTTAGCTGAAATTTGGTATGAGTAAACTAAACTTGGTGAATAAGATGCTCAAAAAATTTCATCAAAAAATTCCACCGGGAACTGCCCCAAATCGCGACGGCCAGACAGAACCTCTTATAGAAGGACTTAATTGATTTTTTTATGAAAGTTCGAGGACCTATTTGACAGTTTTCTCTTGTAAGTTTGTAAGCACATACTCCGTATGACCGTATTTGTTAAAGGAAATGAAAAGTAGAGTATCCATCAAAAACCTTTCTTGACCAATTCGTTTGGAAACAACAATGCTTGATGTACTGACTCTTATGCTCACTCTTATACACACCATGTTTGTGAAGTGTTTTTTTTTTCTTTGTGAAAAATATTGTATGTGAATCAGGGTTTACAGAAAAATAAAAAGCTTTTACTAATATGAACGTTATTTTTATTCAAAAAAAAATATGAACGTTATTTTTGATTCGGAAATTAAAGCAATGAATGAAATCGAAGGAAGCCCTCTCTTGGAAATTGACCGGTTCTGTCCGATTTGACCGCTTCTTGACTGGTTCTACCGGGCTTTTACCTCTCCCGATTTCTGATATTACCGGATCGGTAATTTTCCCGGATTAGCGGTTTCCGAGTCAACCAGGCCAATCCGATCCGGTTTCTTAAAACCATTAAAAACCATCTCAAAAGCATCCGCTTCCGTATTTCGGATAAGATAGTTTCCATTTTCTAAGCGACCAAATTGAACAAAAATCTCCAATCATCTTTCGAACAGTTCAACGATGTTATCCAGCGATTCTTCCATATTTGGTTCCTAAGAAATTTCCCAGAATTTTACGTCACTAGATGGCTGTTGTGTTACCGTCATCCAGAATCTTGTCATCCCCCCTCGACCGGCGCCCGGTGGGGATATTTTCTGATTCAAACAGCAGAACTGTGCAGAAGGTTGAAATTTCTCAATCTAATGCGTGTAGAAAGGAAAATTATAGGATTAGGGTTTTATCGAGAGTCAAGGATTTGGAGGAGGCTGTGAAAGGCTCGAGTTTGGGGGATACTATGAGGTTGTTCGAGCAGTTCTCAGCTCAGCCGGTGAAGTCTAGTGCGACTTCGTCTTCAACTAAGATTAGCAAAGAGGAGGAGGAGAAGCGGGATTACTATCTCAACACAGGCTACGCTATCCGGACACTCAGAGAGGAGTATCCAACGCTGTTTCAGAAGGAGCTTACATATGATATCTACAGGTTTTTGTGGGCTTTTTAGAGCATTTGAAGCAATACATGTGATTTTATAGTTGTTAAGGACTTTGAATGTGTTTTCTAGCATATAAATGTGTATAGACTATAGAGCATGAAAACAGGAAAAATTAATATTGAAGCAGTTGGAATCTCAAGAACTGATGTTCTTTTGGGAAACTTTATCTACAATCTGCAAAGTTTGACTCTTTTTTGCATTAAAGTTAAGTATTTGGGGTCTTTTAAAATTTTACATGTATTGGTTGTGGCTTGCATGTGTTCTTCTGTTAGGAACCTGTTAGGAACCTGGTGCTAATTATATTTACTACACTATGTGAGGGCGGAAGCCTCCTATAAGAATATTATGGTAGGGAATGGAGATGGTGTTTAGGGCTTAGGAGAGCATTCAGAATCAGGCTGCCCTGCTATTTGTTGATTGATCAACATATATACATGAATAGAAATAAGGGGGGATTTTGACTTTGCACCCTACTTTTTGGGTGATATTAGACTTTACACCCCACTTTCAAAAAACTTTGAATGGGGTGCAAAGTTAAAGGATTTATAAGCGAAATGAGGTGCAAAGTCAAAGTTTTTTAAAAATGGGGTGCAAAGTTTAATATCACCCAGAATATGGGGTGCAAAGTAAAATCCCCCCTAGAAATAACTACCTCACTCACGAATCACAAATTACTGAGCCATTTCTAAAGAGAGATTATATAGGTTAAGATTAGTAATACCTCTTTCAAACATTGTAGCGGGATTTTTTGATACATAAGGAACTATCTAAGAAAATTTACTTAAAGCATACATTTTTAGTGACCCATTGATGATAAAAAGAAGTAAAATACTTTCCTTTGCACATTGACATTATTCTCGTGATAACTAGATAATATATTACCAAGTAGGGAAGCACAATTCCATTTGGTTTGTAGCATATATACCAACTTTGGTATACTTTGAGAAACATTTAACATGGCTTTTGCGGCCTCTGTAATAATGTGATGTTTAGGATTCTTGATGTTCCTTTTCACTCTTTACAGGGATGATATTACATACAAAGATCCATTGAACACCTTTGTCGGCATTGAGAATTATAAATCAATCTTTTGGGCGTTACGATTCCATGGTAGAATATTTTTCAGGGAATTGTGGGTTGACATTGTTAGTGTGTGGCAACCTGCAGAGAGCATGATAATAGTGCGTTGGACAGTCCATGGTATCCCACGTGTCCCCTGGGAGTGCCATGGACGGTTTGATGGCACTTCAGAATATAAACTTGATCAGAAGGGGAAGATATATGAGCACAGGGTCCACAATATTGCTTTAAATGCACCTCCAAAGTTTCGTGTTCAAACTGTTCAGGATATAATAGAATACATTGGGTGCGGATCAACACCTAAGCCTACTTTCTTTGAGTTCTCATCCTCATTCAAGAACTTTGTGGCACTATTAGTGAATTCATGTGGGTCCAAGCTTCACTTGTCTTCGGTTTTATCTTCTGTCGGGAAAGAGGAGGATGAGGAATCATCTAAGGAAAGGTTGTGATGAAATGAGCTGTTGCTAGGGGTGAGATGCACTCATGCACTACAATTACCCTTACTCTGGATATGCATCCATAAAAGATAAACAGTTGTATGTTTCTTACTCCAAATTAACTGGCAGGGATATGTAAAATTTTTGTATAGTGGTTTACTGTACATGATATAATCTTCGATGCGTTGCCTGGCTACATTAATCTGGTAATGTAATATTTATTGAGGTGTAATATGGCTACATTAATATGCGTTAGCTGCTACATCTTATTGGTAATATTGGTTTCATCTTCACAGCTAGTATAGGTTTATTAACTCATTATTTGTTCCCTTCTCTCTAGAAGATCAGGTGTGAAGCAGCGAATGAGAAACCGAGATACCCAAACAAGAATTAGGCGATGTCTTTCCAAAAACATGCATGAGTCAGGCCTCAGGTTGGGGTCTTAGAGTTAGGACATGTTTTCATTGCTTGGTTCTAGTATCAGATAAGACTTGTAACATACTCCATATATTATTAATTAATTAAAGCTGTTCAGACTAGATAGAGATATTAAGATCTGAAAAAACACTAAAAAATTACAGGGCCTTATGCCTAAGTGGTGTTTGGGTTGGTGAGTGGATCAAATGGATCACAAACACGATTAGATGGTAAGTTTATGATATGTTATTGTCTGAATTGGCATGGACACTCTTTTTAGTCGAGATCTTTCTTTCATGAAAAGATCCCTCAAGAGTTTACATATAAATGAGATATTTTATTTGCCATTATCAAATTTTGAAGCAATTGAAGATATCCTCTTTGGAAGTTTTAATTTGACTGAAATCTTATTTGGTCAGGTTTTGGTATAAGTCTGTTTTACTATTTTAGGTGTATATTATGACTAAAGTCTAGTTTGATCTGTTTAAATTCAATCTAGTATAATTTAAGTCTGTTATACTATTTTAGGTGAGAATGTGAGATGTGGATCAAATTAATCCATTTTAAGAAATCATTATACTTCGTAATAAATAGGGTTGATATGGTCAGGGAACCAAAACGGGAAGCCAATAGCAGGTATGTCGTTGGTGCAGTTCTGGTTAGCCTGAAATTGAGTTGAAACTGGTTTCAATTACGAGTTTAATGGTTAGCCAAACTAGACTTAGAGCCCGTTTGGAGAACTCTGTTTTCGGCTTATCAGGCTTATCAGCCAGCTTTTTCACCAAACACGTAACTTTTACTTTCGCGCGCTGAATTGTGTAATAAGCCGAAAAAGTAAGGTTGGAGTTACTTTTCTGGCTGTATTGGCTGAAGTTACTGTAGAGGACCATTTTAGCTATTTTTACATATAATTTTTTCTTTAATTTATTAATAAAATATATTTTTAAAATATTTTTTTCTTAAATCAGCAGAATCAGCCAAAACAGCCACTCCTGCCAGAATATCATAAATTTCAGCAGAATCAGCCAAAACAGCCGATTTTGGTGCTACCAAACGGGCTCTTACTGGTTGCTCTGATTTCAATTTTTTGAGTTTAATGGTTTTTGTCTGCAGCCATCTGAATTCAGATCTACGAGTAGGGAGTGAATTGACCGGAACCCACATGGGTTTAGCCGATTGTGGTTAAGCCAGTCATAAATAATTATAGGCAATGATTATGTTTTGAGGAAATGTAATTACATACTTTATATGACGAGCCCGTTTGGTAGCACCAAAATCGGCTGTTTTGGCTGATTCTGCTGAAATTTATGATATTCTGGTTGGAGTGGCTGTTTTGGCTGATTCTGCTGATTTAAGAAAAAAATATTTTAAAAATATATTTTATTAATAAATTAAAGAAAAAATTATATGTAAAAATAGCTAAAATGGTCCTCTACAGTAACTTCAGCCAATACAGCCAGAAAAGTAACTCCAACCTTACTTTTTCGGCTTATTACACAATTCAGCGCGCGAAAGTAAAAGTTACGTGTTTGGTGAAAAAGTTGGCTGATAAGCCTGATAAGCCGAAAACAGAGTTCTCCAAACGGGCTCGACATTTTCATTTTCATGTACATTGGAGAGTTCAGAGTTGTTTTCATGGAAGGAAATTTAGAGCCCGTTTGGAGACCCCTTTTTTCGGCTTATCAGGCTTATCAGCCAGCTTTTTCACCAAACACGTAATTTTTACTTTCGCGTGCTGAATTGTGTAATAAGCAAAAAAAGTAAGGTTGGAGTTACTTTTCTGGCTGTATTGGCTGAAGTTACTGTAGATGACCATTTTAACTATTTTTACATGTAATTTTTTCTTTATTTTATTAATAAAATATATTTTTAAAATATTTTTTTCTAGAATCAGCAGAATCAGCCAAAACAGCCACTTCAGCCAGAACTTCATAAATTTCAACAGAAACAGCCAAAACAGCCGATTTTCGTGCTACCAAACGGGCTCTTAATGTGACACAGAATGCCGCACCGAAAATTGTGTATTATAGGGTGGATCGGAAAAATAAATTATCCATATACGAAGTAAATGTTCACACTTGGGGTTCTTCATATGAAAAAGATTGTTTCAAAAACGATATGAATTACGGAGTATTACTTTTCTAGTTTAATTATGCTAAAATTTTGAGTATGAAACTTATTTCTGTTCTAATTAGTATAATTTTTGAACCGTGAATGCTATTGTATCCTTAAAAAAGTGAGAGTGTGTATTTATTATGCATTTGATTGATCCAAGTAAGCATTTTCATCATTTATTTTATTTAAATTATTTAATTACGATATTCTGATAAGCCATATGGACAAGGTGCTTTGAGGGTATAACAAACTCGTACTTCTTTTTTGTTTGAACGAAACTTGCTTAAATTATCATAACAGAACGTAGGCCTGGACTCGGGCCGGGCGGCCCGACCCGGAACCGGCCCGGCCCGGCCACTGTATCAACCGGCCCGGCCCGGTGGCCCGGTCCACCGGCGGTTCGGGTCGAACCGGCCCGGTGGTTCCCGGTTCCGGGCCCGGGCCTTCCATATGGTGAACCGGCCCGGCCGGTTCGGGCCCGGTCCGGGCCGGATTTTAATTATTATTTTTTTTTGAAAATTTTTTTAAGTCTTGGGTTGGAATAGGTATTTTGGGCCATTTGAGGTGGTTTGGGGTTGAGGGGGAGGGGTAGGGGATTAAATAGGAGAACAAAAAAAAAATTAATTGGACCGGTTTGGCCCGGCCCGGTTTGGCCCGGAACCAGAACCGGAACCGGCCACCGGCGGTTCGGGCTCGGGCCTCCCCTTTCCTGGCCCGAGGCCTGGCCGGGCCCAAGCCCGAACCGGGCCCGAACCGGCCCGAGTCCAGCACTAACAGAACGAAAGCGGGTTACAAAGTGACAACAAGTCTTCTGTCTGCTGTCCGTCGTAGAACCAGACTTAGAATTAATCACCTCCATAGAAGCAATATAATTCGTTAATCCCGCTTTGGGCTTAACTGAGCCAATGACTTGCAGACCAAACTCATAGTCCTCAATCCTAAATTCTAGAGTTCTTTTGCCCGAATAACACAACACAATCAAAACACAATAAAGATCCAAATAAAAACAAAACATGAAGAAAACAAAGCAAGCAAAATAAATTTCTTGAACCCTAGCACCTCGTTCAGCCCTTGACGGTGGTTCAAGAGGAGGCCGGACCATCGCTATGATTGTTGACGCACCAAATCGGTTTTACTCTGACTCGGCTGCCTCATCATCATCATCATCATCATCATCATCATCATCATCATCATCATCATCATCATCATCGTCAGTCACCAGTTCATCCTCGTCCTTGTGTTCGCCGCTAATCAGCACTTGGGATTCGCCCTTCGCCATAGCATCACACCGTCTTCCAATTGCCAAGCCTAACCGCACAAACTCGACCGTACCAACCACCTGGGCCTCCGCTATCCTCCAAAGGAGGCATTACGTAAAAGCTCTAAACCCTAACAAGAGGGAGAGGCCGCTTCACACAAAGTGAAATGTTAGAAATACACACAAAGTGGAAATTAAAATTAACAAACTTGTCTTTCTGAATATGCAAATTCTAAATTAATAGGAAATATTTAAATTTATCCGTAATTGTAACCCTTAAAATGTATCACAAATTGCAAATTTGCAATGGATTACTATTTGGTGTATACATTTTTTTACACATTTCGCACACTTATTTCTACATCCTGTTAACTTCTATACTTTTTAAACGAATTGCATTTGTATAAAGATAAAACGGAAGTTTATAAAAAGTGTATAAAACATGTACAATTTGTATAAATACATTTTTCCGTAATACCATATGACTAGGGATGGTCCCATCGGCAGTCCTAGTTCGGGACCGGGATTGACATTGTCCCAGCCTAGACTGGGACAGGAGAAACAGTTTCGATGCGAAACCAGGTACCCGATCGGGTTTCCGGCGGGCCTGGTCTAGGGCGTGAGAAATGGGCACCAGAACGGGCGGTCCCGATCGCACTCCCAACAGTAACATTTTTTTTACTTTGTCGAGTAAGGGGAGAGTTTGAACGAATATTAACGGAAATGGTTCCAAAGTAATTTTCAAATGTGTAATTCTCTAATTCAATGTAGTATTTGAAATAACTATAGAAAGAATGACGCGCATGTGACTAACGGGAATGCTATAGACAAAAACAAGGCTTTTCTCAATTTTTCCATAAATGAGACCAATCTCAATATTAATTTACAAAATTAACCTTTGACTCCCCTCGGATTCCCTTCGCATCGCTTCATTAGGAATTTCAGATCTGGAGAAAAGCCATGGCAAGACTTCACAAGATCTGGAGAGAAGCCCATCGCCGCTCACCTCACCGGCTCACCCTACCATCACAGCTCATACCTTCATCGTTGATCCATGTTCTTCCGTTTCTCTTGCGCCGCACCAAACTCCCAGATTCATGTTCTTCAGCCGCCCATCTCTTCCGTTGCTTCACCACCAGAGGTACAACGAGCTTACTTCGCAACTACCTAGATGGGATCAGATCGACGATGACCTCCTCCGCGTCCAGGTCGCCGCCGCCGCCTTGAACTCTTCGTCGTCAACATCCCCTCTGTCTTCACCACTGCCGCCGATTCCGTTCTAATTTTCTCCTCTTCTACTTTCTGTCCGATCGCGAGCAACCTAGGGTTTGCAGGTATGACGGCGAGTCGGCGACACGACGGTGTGGATATGGCCTCGAGGCAGAGACAGCTAGGGTGGCGATATGGTGGTTCGAATCACTTCTCTAACGCGCGGCTTTACAATTGTGCGGAAGGCTGGACGTGGTGCGGGTGGGGCAGTGCCGCAGTGGTTGTATAGGGACT
The DNA here is from genome assembly GCA_945859915.1 of Cuscuta epithymum. Lineage (NCBI taxonomy): Eukaryota > Viridiplantae > Streptophyta > Magnoliopsida > Solanales > Convolvulaceae > Cuscuta > Cuscuta epithymum. The sequence continues at coordinate 37,186 of CAMAPF010001024.1, forward strand.
TGGAGGGTGGTGGGGCTTGGGAGGGGGCTGGATTGGGGTAGGGGCTTGAGCTGGGCTTGGAATGGTGGGGGGCATGTGGGCTGGGGGTGGTCACTGAGGGGTGGGGTCTCAGCCGTTGTCTCCAGGGTTGGTCACTGACGCCGGCGGTGGTTACTGGCAGCAGTGCGGGTGGCACTTACTGGTCATTGACGGGGGCTAGAAGGGTCACTAGCGGCGCAGGATTGGTCACTGGTGAGGGCGGGGATGGGTCAATGGCGGCGACGGACGACTGGTCACTGGTAGGGTACTGGTCACGGGCGGCGGCACAGACTGGTCACTGCCAGTGACGTAGACAAGTCATTGGCAACGGCGGGGCAGGTCACTGGGGGCGACGCAGACAGGTCATTGGCAGCGGCGGGACAGGTCACTGGTGGCGGCAGCAGCTATAGATCACTGGTGGCGGAGGACGGGTCACTGGCGGCAGCGGGAAAACTGGTCACTGACGGTGGCGGGAACGGATGCGATGCAAGATTGGTAACTGGCGGCGGGGGGTGTAATTGAGTAACGGTAACCGACGAATCACTTAATTGTAACTGACGGGTCATGTAACTGTAACTGGTGAATTTTGGATTTTTGGTCACTAATGATTTTTTGTCACTGACGAATTTTGGTTACTGGTGAATTTTGGATTTTTGGTCACTAATGATTTTTGGTCACTGAATGAATTTTGTAACTATGTCATTGGTAACTGTAACATTGGTCACTGCACATTTGGTCACTGTGACGGGTTACTGTAGCAGACCAGTGGGTTTGGACTTAGTAAGGGTGTAATAGTCCCTTAAGTATTATTTAGTCTTATTTTTGGAACTTAAAAGAAAAGTCTCTTTTTTTGTCCAAATGCTTTTAATTAGTATTATTTGAGGACAAACCCCATAACTATATACGATAGTATTTCATATTTTAACTTGTAGTATTTTTTATTTATTAAAAAAAATTAAATATGGCGGGTCGAGACCGGGTCCATCTCTACATATGGCATAGGATGTGATTCCTCTCTCCCGACCCAAAAACATAGGCTGGAATAAGTACGAAAAAAGCGGGGCGAAATAATCCCAAAAATGAACTTCTTTTTCCAAGTTGATGTAGGCGAGAGAGACTAAATCGTAAGCAGGCACGTGTGTGAGCTTGACCGCGGACCTGGAAGAAGAAGAGTTAAGAAGCCAACCGCCCGCCCAGCTCAGTCCAACCACCCTCTCCTCCGTGTCACCCCCACATTAAATATGACCCTCACTTTCGCTTCCTCATCACTCCAGGAATGCATTTCCCGGCATTCCATCCCCATCAAGATCCCCACCCCCCACTCAAAACCAGCTCTGAGACCTTCCACGCACCTCTACGCAAAACCCAAATCTTCCCCTAAGTTACCACTCTCCCAATTTCAAGGGATCTCTCTGATTCGCAGCAACTGGAGATGGAAGTGGCGGTGCAAGCAAATCGTCCTCATGCGCCCATGTCGTTCGATGACATTTCCATGGAGCGGAGCAAGAGCTTCGTCAAAGCGTTACAGGTCTTCTTGCTTCCCGGTTTTCTTTTCATTGCCCCTTCCATTCTTGAGATCTGATCTGCTCATGTTTGATGGTAGTTTTAGTTTACCTCTGAATTTTCCATGTAAATTCCTAAATTCCCATCTTTCACGTTGTGGGTTTCCCCTTTTGTCCACATTTAGTCAACATGTAGTAGACTCTGTAGTTTGCCATGGACTTGATCACTTGAATGTGCGTTCTTTCTACATTGTATCTTCCCATCATTTGAAATGAATGCTGGAAAAGTGGATGTATGAATTTTCCTTCTATTCTTCAATGTTCTATGTTAACTTAGAATTGATATTTTTTTCCTTGATCAATTCTTTTTCTATGTCCTGCTTCAGGAACTTAAGAACTTGAGGCCTCAACTTTATTCTGCTGCTGATTATTGTGAGAAGTCTTATCTTCAAAGTGAGCAGAAACAGATGTAATTCTATCTTGCTTGTACTTTTTCATACAGAATTGTTTTCTTTTTTCTTGTATGGACCACCACTATTTATAAAAAAGTGGGTTGCTATAGATGTTCACCATTTGTATCCAATTGGACGTTGTGACTGTTTTTTTAAGTATGTGCTCTATTCTAATGTTTGTTTTAGGGTTCTAGAGAACCTGAAGGATTACGCTGTAAGGGCACTTGTAAATGCTGTTGATCACCTCGGAACTGTTTCTTACAAATTGACTGACCTTGTTGGCCAGCAAAGTTCAGACCTTTCAGCCACAGAGCTAAAGATCTTTTGTTTAAAGCAGGTAATTTTTTTTAGCTCTTGTCTTCTCTGGTCCAGATTTATCATTAAAGAATCAATGTACTGAATTTACATAATTTTTTGTGTATGTCAGCGGCTTTTATCTTGCCAAACATACTCCGACAGAGAAGGTCTCAGACAGCAGCAGCTATTAGCTGTTATCCCTAGACATCACAAACATTATACTTTACCAAGTATGGTACTTTTATGTCTGAACTACTTGAGTCCAAGTCATTTCAGATCATATTAGAGCTCTTATTTGTGTACTTCATGCAGATATTGTTAACAAGAAGGTTCACTTTGGTCCCCATAATAATTTGCAACATCTACAATCCCGAAACCGCCTTTATGCTTCAGGTAACTGTGGGTTTTCTCTGCCAAGGCAGCATGGTTTCTCCTGTTATCTAAAAAATACGTGTCAAGGTTAACTTACGGTCTTTGACTGTAGGCAATCCCACAGCTAAAACTCTCTCTTGGCATCTAGCATCAGAGACCACATCAACTTTGAAAGAGGATTCATGTGGTTTTGCAGGGTTAGTATCTTTTTGGCTTTGTATATATGCAACAAAGAGCATTTGAAATATCTTTACTGTGTTATTTGATTTGATGTTTTCTGACATTCCTTGCAGCAGTAATGCGGTAAAAAGCTCAGGGAAAACAGGTGGTACGTTCAATTTGTTAGGTATGTGACTATATGAGGACTCACTATGTGATCATTGTTTTGCATTTTCAGTCTTAAGAATTGATTTTGATGGTATCAAGAATGGCCTCAAATGTTATGTTATGGGCAGATCCTGAATTGAGCAGTAGGACAAAAGCTGCAACAGCTCAGCCTAAGCCCTCAAGCATGGGTCCTCCTCCATCTAGTATTGCCACACAGACATTGAGCATCGTGCAACGAGTAATGGCCTAATGCTAACCCACATTGATCTATATATCTGCTAAGCCCCCCCCCCCCCCCCCCCGAGCTATAACATGCATTATCATAATGAGTTGCAAGAGACATATCTCTGCTTCATTCGAAATCGTACATTGTCTTTTGCGAATTGTTATATGGTTGTTCATTAAATATATTCCTTTCCTTTGCCCACTGCTTTGAATGGGCATTTTTTGTTGGCAGGATACACTGGAGGGCTCTAAACCAACGACTCCATATAGATCAGTTGATAATCAACGACGGGTGACTGTATATGCACCTGCTCGCAGCAAGAGTTTGCTTTCAGCTTTCTTTGTCAAATACAAGTTACAGAAACTCCAAAAGTGAAGATATGAAATAACAAAGCCCTGTTCATCAGGATCCTTCAAGCTTCTTCCAAATCATAGTATCATACACACCAATCGATCTGTATTGCACCAGTTATCATCCAACGCAGTTTTTTATTTTTATTTTATATACATACAGAATAATGGGCAGTAGTTAGTTTTCACTTCATTTTACCATGTACAGTACCATGACTGGACAAGTCATTTCTATCAAGGAAGCATCAAGCCTGTAACTGGGTTTAATCCATGGATGAGCTCTACCATGTCTTAATTTACAAAGTTTTGTTAACTGCTTATGCACACTTGTAAAAGTTAGTCCTCGGCATACAGAATAAAATAGAAATTTGTTTTTGCCGTGCTTATGGCATCCTGATTTACAATTGTACACCACCACAGCACCACTAGCATTACAGTGCTCCTACAATCAAAACTACACTGAAACAACTGATACCACTAACTAGTACTAGAATGCCCTCAGTCATTTAGTTCAGGTTATACAGCACACCATGTAGTTTAGGTAAATCTTATATTACCTCCCAAATGAGTTATCTAAGCTGACCTGAGCCAAAAACATTCCAAGAGTTACGTTCCCATATATTACACATGAGTGAAGCCATGGATCTCAGAAGTCATATGTAGATCTGGTACTCTGGTAGTTAGTTTTATTTCTCCAATTAACACTCCTTAGGTTACTTTAGATACAGGTATTTTACAACCTGTCAACCTGTAATCATAGTTGTTGGGTATTAAACCTTACTATGTTCATGTCTTTGAGTCTTTCTGTTGCTGAATAGAAAGGGTGAATATGAACACTAGAGTCTTAATACTCCTCCCTCGAGCACAAATGGGATCTGATTCACAACTTGGAGTTTGTTTCAACGTATGGCAAATTAGGACGAAGATGAATTAGGACGATGGAAGGGGTTTCATGTAAATAGAAGCAACAAGGTGGTTTCAGGTTGATAAGCAATGAATTGAACTTGTTTCTTTGCCCACCACATCATGTACAATGTGGTCGACAATGATCACATCCTTGGTCTGAGCATAAAGATATATATTGACACATCAATACGTTACTCCGTAAATCATCACACCATAGATGGGAAGGGTGATGCGGCGGTGAACAATCCATATTATTTCTGCCATTACATCTGCAATGACTTTATATTCTGCCTCGGTAGAGGAATCAACCAATATGAGCACTCTTGCTGGTCAAGAACATACTCAAATTGCACAAGGTAGTGTGCAAATATCATAATACTAGAAAACATGTTTGCACAAAATGAAGCGCAACTTAAATCAAATATGAGTTTGACATACTGGATAGTTCTTGTGGTAGTTCTCTCATATCATCATCATCATTACCCCAGTGCCGCAAAGGCTCCCACCTAAGGTGGGGTAAGGGAGGTCGGAACGCAGTCTTACCCCTGTACTTAAGTACATAGAGACTGTTCGCGGGTGACCCATAGTGAAAATCGCGTCCACAAGAAATTGTTGGTAAGTTCTGTACTTGATTCTCACTATCAAGTCCGTGAGATAGATTTCCCAGATAACATCTTGTTGGGATCCCTCCTTAATTGGAGAGGTTCTAGAAAATTCTAGAGCTTTCTAGATAAGTATAGAATTTTCTAGAACGTTCCGGAGAATCCTAGAGAAGTCTAGAACTCTCTAGAAGCTTGTGGAACAGTGTGGAATCCTCTAGAATATTCTAGAGATGTGTGGAACCTTCCGGAAGCCTATGGAAGAGTATAGAAGCATATGGAAGAGAATGGAGAGGTGTAGAGATTCCTTGGAATTCTCTAGAATAGGTAGTCATGTGTAGATCATTCTAGAGAACTACTCTCCACCACTCATTATGGAGGTGGAGTTGTATAAATAGGAGTAGGAGCCTCCATTCCTAACAATCCTAGCAAGAGAGAATCCACTTCTTAGAGTGAGAAAGCTAGAGAGTTAGAGAGCCTCTTTGAGAGAGAAGAGAGATAGCTTGGGAAGTTCCTATCCTCAAGCTTGAGTGAGCCACCATTGAGTGAGACAATTTTGTAACATCCTTGTATACCCTACTATTCTTTTGTATAGTGGAAGAATCTCCATATTGGAGAATTTAAATCGTGTGCTCCCATTGCTACCTTATTTCCTAAGTGCCTATCTTAACTTCACGAAGCGGGAAAGTCCGGAGTGTTTTTCCCAACAGTGGTATCAGAGCCAGGTTCACCTGAGATCGTCATTAGCTCGTGCAGTTCAAGATGGAGGATAACGTCGCTCATGATGGAGACATGTTCAAGCTCACCGCCAACAACTACTCATATTGGAAGCCGATGATGGAAGATCATTTATACTGCAAGGATTTGCATGAGCCCATCATCTACAAAGAGAAGGTTGAAGGCAAGAGTGATGCCCAGTGGGAGCTACTGAATCGGAAGGCCGTTGCTATGATCCGTAAGTACATTGACAAATCTCTCTTCGAGCATGTTTCGACTTACACAAATGCTTATGAATTATGGACTAAGCTTGAGTCCATGATTCAAAAGAAGACACCTCGTAATAAGGCCAATTTAGTTCGACGGTTGGTGAAGTTGGAGTATAAGGATGGTCATAGTATGATTGAACACCTTAACAATTTCAAGGGGCTCGTAAATCAATTAACCAAAATTGAGATGAAGATTGATGACGAGTTGCAAGCCCTTCTACTCCTGAGTTCCTTGCCGGAAAGTTGGGACACACTTGTGGTTACGCTTAGTAACTCAGCTCTGGAAGGAAAGCTAACCATGGATACCGTCAGTGATAGTCTTCTTGGAGAAGAAGCAAGGAGAATGGAACGAGGTGAGTCAATCCATCCCGATGCCAATGTTATTGAGAACCGGGGTAGGAATGAGACCTGTGGACGCAGTAAGTGCCGAGATCCATATCAATCTCGAGGAAGATCCAAGTCACGCTCGAAGATCACATGCTACTACTGTGGAAGATTGGGCCATAGGAAAATGGAGTGTCGATCCCTCAAGAGAGACCAAAAGGCCGGTAACGTCAAACCAGACCAAGTCAGCCCAACAAAGAAGCAAGAAGAGAAAAGTACCACTGCGGTGGTCGCAAAAGAAGATCTGCTATATCTTGTTGGAGAAGGTAATATTCTCAACATTGCTTGTGATGACAGCTCTTGGATTGTCGATTCTGGTGCTTCCTTCCATGTCACTCCCCATGGAAGTTTCTTCTCATCTTACCAAAGCGGTGACTTTGGCACGGTTCAAATGGGAAACCAAGATAGAAGCAAGATTGTTGGGATAGGAGACATCGTCCTAACAACTAGCATCGGATGTAAGCTTGTTCTCAAGGATGTGAGGCATGTCCCGGCCATGCGCCTCAATCTTATCTCTGCTGGAAAGTTAGATGATGCTGGTCTGATGAACTACTTTGGTGAAGGAAAATGGAAGCTCACCAAAGGAAGTCTGGTCATGGCTCGAGGAAAGAAGAAAGGCTCATTGTACGTGATGCAAGCCAAGCTCTGCAAAGGGGAAGTAAATATAACCACTGATGACATGGAGGTATGGCACAAACGACTTGGACACATCGGTGAGAAGGGACTCCACATACTCGCTCGCAAGCATCTCCTCCCGGACATGAAAGGTAATTCACTCGATCCTTGTGCACATTGTTTAGCTGGAAAACAACATAGGGTTGCTTTCCAAAGATCTTCTCCGCCCACAAGGAGAGAGAACATCCTCGACCTAGTACACACCGATGTGTGCTCAATGTCCGAGAGATCCATTGGTGGTGCATTGTACTTCGTGACCTTCATTGATGATCATTCAAGGAAGGTGTGGTTGCACCTGTTAAAATCCAAGCATCAAGTGTTTGACGCCTTCAAGGAATTCCACGCTCAGGTAGAACGTGAGACCGGCCGGAAGATCAAGTGTGTACGGTCGGACAATGGAGGTGAGTATAGAGGTCCCTTTGAAGCCTATTGCAAGAAATATGGCATTAGGCTAGAGAAGACTCCACCCAAGACACCACAACTGGATGGGCTAGCTGAGAGAATGAATAGAACTATTGAAGAAAGAGTTCGTTGTGTGCTCTCTCATGCTAAGTTACCCAAATCATTTTGGGGAGAAGCTATAATGACCGTAGTTGACATTGTCAACCTCACACCATCGGTTCCTTTGAACGGCACCATCCCAGAGGAAGTCTGGACGGGCAAAAAGGCTTCATACAATCATCTTAAGGTGTTTGGGTGCAGGGCATTTGTTCACATTCCCAAAGATGAGCGAGCAAAGCTTGATGCAAAGACAAAGGAGTGTATCTACCTTCGCTCACCCAAGGATGAATTTGGCTATCGGCTATGGGATCCAATCAATAAGAAGGTTGTTCGTAGCAGAGATGTCATCTTCTTCGAAGATCAAACGATTGAAGATATTAAGAACTCGGAGAAGCCAAGATTGAGAAGAAGCAAGAACACCGAACTTACTCCAATTCAACGTGAGGATGACACACATCAAGATAATGATGATGAAAACCATGAGCAAAGCAACCAAGAGACTCATGATGAATCAAATCAGGAAGATCCTCAATCTAGTTCTCTGCCAGCACCAGAGCCGAGGCGATCCTCTAGGGAGAGAAGACCATCCATCCGGTATAACACCGAAGATTACATTACACTCACGGATGAGGGGGAGCCGCAAAGTTACAAAGAAGCAATCAATGATATTCATAAAGAAGAGTGGAGAAAAGCCATGCAAGAAGAGATGCAATCCTTGCATGAGAATCACACTTATGAACTTGTGGAGCTACCAAAAGGGAGAAGAGCCCTGAAGAATAAATGGGTGTATCGAATCAAGACTGAAGAGAGTAGCTCAAAGCCTCGCTACAAAGCTCGGTTGGTGGTCAAAGGATTTGGTCAAGAAAAAGGCATCGACTTTGAGGAAATATTCTCTCCCGTGGTAAAGATGTCATCCATCCGAGTTGTCCTTGGCCTAGCAGCAGTTCAAGATTTAGAGATTGAACAACTCGATGTCAAGACGGCATTCCTTCATGGCGACCTAGAGGAAGAGATCTACATGGAGCAGCCCGAGGGTTTCAAAGTTCCGGGTAAGGAAAATCTAGTCTGTCGCCTCATGAAGAGTTTATATGGCCTCAAGCAAGCACCGAGGCAATGGTACAAGAAGTTTGAATCCTTCATGGCAGAGCATGACTTTACAAAGACGAAAAGCGATCATTGTGTCTTCATAAAGAGGTATGAACATGGCGACTTCCTCATACTTCTACTCTATGTTGATGATATGTTGATCATTGGACAAGATCACATAAAGATAGATGCCTTGAAAAAGGATCTAAGCAAGAGTTTTGCCATGAAAGATTTGGGACCGGCTAAACAAATCCTTGGGATGAGAATAACTCGTGATAGATCGAAGAGACTGTTGTGGATATCCCAAGAGAGGTACATTGAGAAAGTGTTGGAACGATTCAACATGAACAAATCAAAGCCGGTAAACACACCACTTGCTGGACACTTCAGGTTGAGTTCGAAGCAAAGTCCAACAAATGAGAAAGAAATGGAGGAAATGAAGAAGATTCCATACTCATCGGTAGTAGGCAGTCTCATATATGCAATGATATGCACAAGACCAGATATCGCCTATGCAGTTGGAGTCGTTAGTCGCTTCTTGGCCAACCCTGGGAATGAACATTGGGTAGCGGTCAAATGGATCCTCCGATATTTACGAGGAACTTCCAAAAGATGCTTATGCTTTGGAAAAGGAAAACCTGTGTTAGAAGGATACACAGATGCAGACTTGGCCGGTGATATTGATTCAAGGAAATCAACATCGGGCTACCTAACTACTTTTGCAGGGGGAGCTGTTTCCTGGCAATCAAAGCTGCAAAAGTGTGTTGCATTATCCACCACAGAGGCAGAGTACATCGCAGCTACTGAAGCTTGCAAGGAGATGTTGTGGATGAAGAACATTCTGCTCGAGCTGGGAATAGATCAAGAAAGGTACGTGTTGAAGTGTGATAATCAAAGCGCAATTTACTTGGCGAAAAACTCAACATTTCATTCCCGCACAAAGCACATTGACACAAGGTATCACTGGATCCGAGAAGTCCTCGAGGAAAAGAAATTGCATCTTGACAAGGTTCACACCGACGAGAACTGGTCAGACATGATGACCAAGGTAATACCGACAAAGAAGTTCGAAGATTGCTGTCAAGGTGCAGGTTTGCTACTACCCCCCAATTAAGTCGTGAGGGGGAGATTTGTTGGGATCCCTCCTTAATTGGAGAGGTTCTAGAAAATTCTAGAGCTTTCTAGATAAGTATAGAATTTTCTAGAACGTTCCGGAGAATCCTAGAGAAGTCTAGAACTCTCTAGAAGCTTGTGGAACAGTGTGGAATCCTCTAGAATATTCTAGAGATGTGTGGAACCTTCCGGAAGCCTATGGAAGAGTATAGAAGCATATGGAAGAGAATGGAGAGGTGTAGAGATTCCTTGGAATTCTCTAGAATAGGTAGTCATGTGTAGATCATTCTAGAGAACTACTCTCCACCACTCATTATGGAGGTGGAGTTGTATAAATAGGAGTAGGAGCCTCCATTCCTAACAATCCTAGCAAGAGAGAATCCACTTCTTAGAGTGAGAAAGCTAGAGAGTTAGAGAGCCTCTTTGAGAGAGAAGAGAGATAGCTTGGGAAGTTCCTATCCTCAAGCTTGAGTGAGCCACCATTGAGTGAGACAATTTTGTAACATCCTTGTATACCCTACTATTCTTTTGTATAGTGGAAGAATCTCCATATTGGAGAATTTAAATCGTGTGCTCCCATTGCTACCTTATTTCCTAAGTGCCTATCTTAACTTCACGAAGCGGGAAAGTCCGGAGTGTTTTTCCCAACACATCTTAGATGATAGTGAAGAGCAAGTTTGAGTGTGATGATGTGATCAAGTATTTCCAAATTCCACTATGTGGGCTTGTCGATTTAGATATTGAATTCAAGTTATTTAACACAAAATTGTGGAATGTAAATGTAATTTTAACTAGGGAAGAAAACCAAGGAGCTCGGGTAAATGAGGTAGAGGGCTAATTGACTTATACACTCTCCATCCCCGAAAATTCTTTCCACTTACCTTTTTGGGACGTCCCAAAAAATTCTTCTCATTTTTCTTTTTTGAAAGGTTTGTGTGGCTACCACCCATTTACCTTTTTTTATTTAACCACAACCATAAATTTTCACGTTTTCCCCATTTTCTTAAACTCCGATCTAAGTCAAATCGGGAAGTATTTTGCGGGACGGAGGGAGCATATCATGAACACATGTACAATAATAGTTGGCGTTCTTACCACTATAATGGTCAATGATCTAGCTAAATGAAATCATTGACCACTCCCATGGTTCAAAGATCAACTTGACGCAAAAATGAATATAAATAAAGAATTATGAGCTCTTATCCCTTCCCCTTCTCATGGACAGGATCCGTGCAATTCACACCCTTAATCCATGATCTTGACCCTCTTCCCAAACTTGTGTGCAGACAAGGCACGAGTATTAATTATACATCTGAACCATCGTTTTTACATTCACTTTCATTCCATTTTGTATTTGAATTAACGTTGCCTTTCTAATTCAAACTTTCCTTCACTACTCAACATAAATTCATCACACATTGTGGAGACATTAATATTCATCACTAAACAAAGTATGTCTAAGTTCCACTATGTGGGCTTGTCGATTTAGATATTGAATTCAAGCTATTTTAACTCAAAATTGTGGAATGTAAACGTAATTTTAACTAGGAAAGGAAACCAAGGTGCTCGGGTTATTGTCTGGTCAAACACATGGTCAAATATGAGGTGGATGGCTAATTGACCTATATTCTCTCCGTCCCTAGAAATTATTCTCACTTATTTTTTTGGACGTCACAAAAATTCTTCTCTTTTTTCGTTTTTGGAAAGATTTGTGTGACTACCATTCATTCACTTTTTTCTTACGTAACACAATCATACATTTTCACTTTTCGCATTTTCTTTAACTCTGATACAAGTCAAACCGGGAAGTATTTTGCGGGACGAAGAGAGTATATGATGAACACATGTACAATGATAGTTGGCGTTCTTGCACTATTATGGTCAATGATCTAGCTAAATGATATCATTGACCACTCCCGTGGTTCAAATATCAACTTAACGCAAAAATGAATATAAATCGAGAATTATGAGCTCTTATCCCTTCCCCTTCTCATGGATAGGATCCGTGCAATTCACACCCTTAATCCATGATCTTGATTCTTGACCCTCTTCCCAAACTTGTATGCAGACAAGGCACGAGTATTATACATCTGAACCATCTTTTTTATTTTCACTTTCATTCCATTTTGGATTTGAACTAACGTTGCCTTTGTAATTCAAACTTTCCTTCACACATTGTAGCTCTAGCTGGCATGGACATTAATATTCATCACTAAACAATTACTAGTAATTCTGAATTATAAATTCCATCCCTATGTTTTTAAGAAACCCATACTTCTTCATTATACATTTTAGAGTTGCTATTCATTTCAATTTTCATTCAATTTCACATTTATGTTTTGATTAAGCAAAGTTTAGCACATATCTATTGACACCTAATTTATTTAGTCCAAAACACATCTTATCATCTCTTGTTTAGCACATATCTATTGACACCTAATTTATTTAGTCCAAAACACTTCTTAACACAGCCAAAATGGATGAATTTCGCCTAGGGAAAATCATTAGTGACATTGAGGGTTGGTTGCAACTACTTTTAAAAAAGCACTTCTCAGTTTTTGACTTTAAAAGAGCACTTATTTTCACAAACACTACAACTTTTATTTTTCTCGGCTTCCGCGTCAAAAGTGCTTTTACTTTTTCTTTTACACAAAAACACTTATTTTACAAAACACTACCCACTTTTACTTTTCAAAATCACTTTTTTCTCAAACACTATCAACTTTTATTTAATCACTTCTCCCCATTTCATTAAAAAAAAACACTTTTTTAAAAGCAGAAGCTGTTGCAAACAGAACCTGAGGGAATTAATAAACTAAACATATGTTAAAATAGATACTAGAGAAAAAGTATCACAATGTATAGTCATCACTTATCTCTAAGCATTAGTGCATTACGTATGGCAACAAGTAAAGCTTTCAAAATGTTAATAAACCCATCTAAGTGAGCATTAACTACAAACTCTCACTTACAAGTTACGTCGGGGAAATTCATACTAATAATACATACTTTTATCCATTCTACAATAATACTCCGTACTGAGCTAATGAACAGAAATAATCCAAACAAATAAACATGTTCCCAAAAATAGATTAAATGATATGGGGATAATACGGTGATGACAGTTCCGTTTAATCCTCACCCTTATCCCACTTCCCTGCTCGATTTTCTTTTTTGTGTGCTGGTGCCACATCCCAAATTGTGCTTCATTCTCCTCTCTATTTTAACAAAGGAACATATTAATCACCTTAAGCTCTTCTTCTATATATCTCTGTTCTTAAATAATCTTTTCTCCATCACTTCTTAATTCCATATCAGTCGTCAACCCACTTCATTACTTATCCTGGCTCACCAAACACATAATTGAAATGAAATAGTCGAAGAAACGCTTTGGTGAAACTCTTTGGATAATCATGCAAGTAATGTGTTGAGCTTATTTTCACAATAAATGGATTATAATTAAGTGTTAGGGTTAAATTGATTTACTTTTAGAATTGTTTTTATGTGATATCCATAAAAACAGAGAAGATTTTGAAAATTTTCACTCTTTGGAAGTAAAAGATTTCTGCAAATGAAATTTTGATCATTTTTTTACTAATTATACCTGCCATACAGAGTAATCTCCCTAGTTTGTTGACCCAGATGTTGATGTCTCCAAAGGTTAAATAATGTCATGATGGCAATTGATGGTTAATTTGGATATACAAAGTATTTTGATATTACACTCAGATGTTAATTTCTTTACAATCATGTCATAAATGGTCATGATTTTGATAACGAGCTGTATATATATGCATATTAATGTTTGACTTGGAAGAAGAAGAAGCTATTACGCGAAGAGGGAGATGACGACGTGAATGGGGTTATAAGTTATAACAGAGCCGTTTAGGGAGTGTTCAATAGCTTAAAAAAAACACTTCTCAACTTTTGGCTTAAAAAGTACTACCTCCGTCCCCTTATGTTTGGGACAAGAGAAGGTGGCACGGTTATTAATAAAAGTGGGTTTATGTGGTTGATATTGAATTGATAAAGTAAGAATAAAGTAGGAATGATTTAGAACCACACAAACTTTACCAAATAAGGTATGAGACAATTTTAGTGGGACGGACCGAAATGGTAAAATGGGACAATCATAGCAGGACGGAGGGAGTACTTATTTATCAAACACTACCAATTTTTACTTTTTCTCGGTTTGCGTGTGAAAAGTGTTTTTCTCTTATCTATTACACAAAAAGCACTTATTTTACCAAACACTACCAACTTTTACTTTTCAAAATCACTTTTTTCTCAAACACTATCAATTTTTACTACTAATCTCTTTTTCCTTACATCTCCAAAAGTGCTTTTTTTTTAAGCAGAAGCAGTTGCAAACACTCCCTTAGTCTTGTTTACTTTTGCCTATTTTTGTGAATATTTTTATGAGAACAGATTCTAAATAAAGTAATCTCAATGGTTGAAGACTTGAAGCCTAAATAAAGTAATCTCAATGGTTGTTGGCAGGGGCGGATCCAGGATTTCATGTTGGACTGGGCTGAAAAACTTAATTGATAATACATTAAAAATTTTCAAAATAAGCAAAAAATATATATACAAGAGTTCTCTACTAAATTTGTTCTCGACGAAGCTTTGAAACAAAAAAACTCGTCAATTATATAGTCTACATCTATACTAAGAGTATGACCTTTTTCAATATAAAGTGTATTGCAATTAACAAAAAAGTCATCATCCATTTTGTCGCGGAGTGTTGTCTTTAAAAGTTTCACGGCAGAAAATGACTAGTCTATTGTTGTAGTGAAAACAATAAGATCAATACAAAGCGATTTCATGTTGGACTGGGCTGAAAAACTTAATTGATAATACATTAAAAATTTTCAAAATAAGCAAAAAATATATATATAAGAGTTCTCCACTAAATTTGTTCTTGATGAAGCTTTGAAACAAAAAAACTCGTCAATTATATAGTCTACATCTATACTAAGAGTATGACCTTTTTCAATATAAAGTGTATTGCAATTAACAAAAAAGTCATCATCCATTTTGTCGCGGAGTGTTGTCTTTAAAAGTTTCACGGCAGAAAATGACTATTCTATTGTTGTAGTGAAAACAATAAGATCAATACAAAGCGAATCAATATGTTGATCACAACATATGAAACAGATCTTTTGCTCTTAGTCAACTGCTCACATAATTCAACAAGTGTAGATACTCGCAACTTTGTATCATGAATCACATCATGAGCATAGTGTTGTCGCTCGAATTCAAAAGCATTACTAAAACCTTCGGGATAGAACTTCCTTGCAAGAGATTACAAATAGCATCGGCATTGAATGACACATATGAACTTTCGGGATCCAATGAAGCACTCAAAGAAAGGAGTTTGATCCATTGATTTATCATTAAACCGAGTCCTTAACTTCAACAATACAAAGTCTATTGCCTCATTGAAAACATCAAAGTGATAACAAATGCTCAACTGTAGTTTCTTTTCGGCAATGACCAACCATATATTTAGAATTTAATTTCGGTACAAGAATTTCTTTTTTGAGCAAAACTTCTTTGCTTCTTCAAGAAAGCCTTCACATCCATTTTATGTCACTTCCCCGAGAATGAGTTGTGTAGTAGAAACATGTCTCATTGCTATCAAGATATCCAATAATTGTTTGAAGGTCTTGACAAAGAATACTCGTTATATCAAAAGTGAATTGAACACAAATTCAAAACATGGAAAGTGTCTAAATACACTATGAATTTCTGCCCAAGAACTCACTTTTGGGCAATGTTCTTGAATATACTCAAACACTTTACAAGTTGATGTGAATCATATTTGAATCATATTTTATTGTATTTATTACATTTATTCCTTTTGGGCTTTACGGACCTTATACGATGTACAAAAGTGCCTTTTGTTAAGTGGGAGGTAATTCGTATAACATTAAGATTAGATTTTTAGATGGAATGAATTTGTTTTGTGGGTTGGGCTGAAAAATTGGATTGGGCTATAGAAAAATTTGGGCTGGGCGGGATAGAATTTTGTGAAAATAATACCTTAAAAAAATTAAATTTTTTTACTTTGCCCTGGGCTTCAGCCCACCATAGCCCTAACATAGATCCTCCCCTGGTTGTTGGCTTGTTGCTCAATGAGAGTGTATGTACGTATAAGGCCTCCAAAGTTCTTAAATTCTTTGTACGGTCTTAAAAGAAGATCGTTTGCATGGTTTTTGATAGGGGTGGGCACGGTCCGAAACAGTCCGGTAAATTAGTAAAACCCGTAATGTGTCTGTAAGATTTTTAACGGTCCGGTACGGTCCGGTTCCAAGGAAGGAACCGTTCGGTACCATGTCGTTTTGGAACGGTACAAAACGGTACGGTACAATGCCAAACACATGGTAAAATTTTTGAACAAATCATGCAATTAGTAGATATCATCACACCAACCAACTCACATGAAATGTTGATATAAATACAAGAAATTGCATACGTAGTATTAAAATTCACAAACACACAAATAGTGCAACACAACTAAGAAAAAGTATAGCAAAACGATGACACATGAGATAAATATCATCTTCAATTTACTATGTTCATGTGAAAATATAAAAAAGAATATCATCAAATTGTTGAATATAATAGAAATCTTCAACGTTCTTCTTCTTCATTCTAGTTAAATATTACTTCACAGTTCTAATTTAATTTATAGATGAACCTTGAGAGCTAAGGATTAAATCATACGGAGTAATAATTAATTTGTAAGATTGCACAAACATGATATATATACAACAAAAAGTCATGTACACTACATTACTAGAAATGAATAGTCATTAATATTTTTTAAAATTTTAATATTCTTTCAATACATACCAAAATATAACATAAATTATCTAAAAAGAAAAAATCACAATATATATATAATATAATATAATATAATATAATATAATATAATATAATATAATATAATATAATATAATATAATATAATATAATATAATATAATATAATATAATATAATATAATATAATATAATATAATATAATATAATATAATATAATATAATATAATATAATATAATATAATATAATATAATATAATATAAACACACATTTTACTATTTTAGGGAAGCATTAATACATACTTGGGCTATAAAATCGTTGCTCTATAAAAGATATCTATTGGTATAGAAAAATATAAAAAATTCAAATGCATTATTTTCAAACGGTTCGGTCCGGTATTTTTTGGTTCTTAAAACCTAAGACCGGTCCCGTACCTGTTTCAAACGGTACGATTTCGGTACGGGACAAAAATCTATAGAACCGTTTAAATACCCAATAATTGGTTCGGTACCATTACGGGACGGTTCGATACCGATTCGGTTCCGGTTTTATGCCCACCCCTAGTTTTTGACTTTTTGGTAACAACCAAGATATTAAATGATTCCAATTTATTAGAGGCAGGGATGCATGGAGACTGGGGGAGGCTGTCAGGCAGTGGCGAAGCCAAAAATACCTGGTTAAGGGGGTCAATTCTTAAAAAAATTATATTACAGGGCCATAGTTTAAAATATCAACATATTTTTCAATAGATTAATGGTATTTATACATAATGTATACTTTGGATGTTTTTTCTTGCAGGGGCTGAGGCCTTGATAAGTCCGTATTTAGACACGCATTTGATGCGTGTCCGGGTCGGATTTTGATGGTTTTCCTGGCTTTAAGGCGTTGCAAGTCTCAATTTTGGCTCAAGTTGTGTTTAGCAGGCGTTGGATCGAGTTTCATTGCATTTGGAGTTGATTTGAAGAAGTTAGAGACCGACATCGGCGCTTAGAGAAGCAATCGGGAAGAGTTGGAGAACATTCGAGAGAGATTTGAGAGTTTTGGAGGCCACCGGAAGGTTCACGGCGAAGATTTGATGAAGAAACAGCCTTTGGATTGATTAAAGAAGTATCCAGGAGCAAACGGGGAAGAAAATAGCAAGAAAATGGTTCTAGAGCAATCCGCGCGCCCCGCGGTGCGGTTCCGCACGCCCCGCGGGTGATTCTGAGAGCAAGAATTTAAGAGGTCTGAACCGCACTATGTGCGGCCGAAACCGCACACCGCGCGGTCGAAACCGCACACCGCGCGGTCCAGAAATAGCCCCCAGAAGTACCCGCGCGGTTGCATAGTGCGGCGCCCGCACACCGCGCGGGCGGAGCGAAAGTCGGAAGACGGAAAAACGCGCGCGTGACCGCGCGGTGACCCGCACTATGTGCGGACGACCGCGCGGCCTGATTTTCGGCCCATTTTCGGATTTTTCTATAAATAGACCCCTGTTTTGCCTTTTGGGGGGGGGGGAGCTTAGAGAGATAAACCCTATTTCGATTTTTGAGATCTTTTCAAGCTTTGTTCTTCAAGATTAAGGGATTCTTTGTAAGTTCTATCTTTTTAATTAATGACAATTATTTCTATCCATCCCAATTCTGTTGATTCTTCAATTATGAATTGTGAGTAGTTTAATTAGGGATTTGGGATTGATGAAGGGGTTAATCATGATTGATGGCTAGATTCTTGTCGGTTTAATTGCATGAATGCCGTTTAATTTGTGTTTGAATAATTTAACTGATATCTTTTGTAACCTAGAATCGCGACTAGAATTACAATTGCATGTAGAATAAATTAAGAGAGATCTAATTTGTTCTAGGACACATTCACACACACTTAATCGTTCGCTAAGAGATTAGTAGCGATTAAGGGGCCGTAAGCTCGCTCGTCTTGGCAATAATTTAGGATCCTGTCGCATGAGAGATCAGCCTGGTCCCCTAAATTATTGTACTCTACGCCGCGAGAGCGGTAAGAACTTAGTAATGATTAGCTAGACTCAATTAAATTAATTTCATGTAATTAGGCCTGATCTGCCAGAAATCTGGTTACCCCGGAATCGATCCCTGTTCCCTTTGTCATTAATTAGAAAGAACCCCCTAGTTTAATTGTTCGCATTAGTTTTATTTTCCAAACCAACCAATCTCGCACGACGCTTTTATTTTATTTTATTTTTAATCGCTGAATTTAATTAATTCTTGATTCCCTTTTGTCCGTCCCTGTGGAGACGATACTCGTACTTTCAACCACTTTACTACATCATTTTTAAGTGCGAGAAAACACACATCAGTTTTTGGCGCCGTTGCCGGGGACGGTGTCGGATTTAAGGGTTAAGTAATTTTAGCGACTTGTTTTTAGTTTTTCGTAGGATTTTTGTCTACTAACCTTGCAGGTCAGATCTGTTTATGCATACACGCTCTAAGAAGGGAGAATCACTAGTCCCTCTTAATCCTGAGATCGAGAAGCTAGCTAAACAGAATCGCAAGGCCTTTAGAGAACAGAAAGCAACCATGGATCAACCATCCGCATCTGGAATAGCTGGGACGTCTGAGGTCCAAACCACTTCTGGTAATCTGGATTTTTATGTTAATACCTCTCCCCAGTCTTCACAAGAAAATTCACCTAGAGCTTATGCGGGGTATCAAAATCTCCGTACCCCATTCTTCCACCAAAATCAGTCCACTCCACAACTGAATCTTCCACCACTCTATCAGCTCTTCCAAAATACTTCTATTGCTCCTGAAACCACTTTTCAAAACCAAACCTTTGGGATGCAAGGTCTAGGGCAAAACAATCCAGTCTTTCAGCCCAGACAGAACCAACCGCCAGTCACACAAAATCCACCCCCTACTCAGCCACAAAATCAGACCTTCCAACCCCAATATCAACAATTCCATCAAACCCAACCTCAGCCAAATATCATCCGTCCACAACCCATTCGACCCCAACCAGTTCATCAGCCAAGATATCAAGCTCCTCCTTACCACAATTATGTTCCACATGACAATCCGCTCTATCAAGGAGAGAGCATTGCAGATTTCCTTACTCCGGACATCACAGAGTATGACAGCATTCAAGTGCAGGGAATTACTGCACCCCGCTATGAGATCAACCCAGCAGTGATTAACATGGTGTCCAATAATCAGTTTGGAGGGAGCCCTACAGAAGATCCAGTGGCACACATTACAAAATTCTTGAGGATGTGCCAAACTTTTAAGATTCCTGGGCTAGCTGATGATCAGGTACGGATGCTATTGTTCCCTTTCTCATTGAGGGATGACGCGCAGAGGTGGTTGGATAGCAATCCACATCACCACATTCAGACTTGGGATCAGCTGCACAAGGCCTTCATAAAAGAATACTTCCCAACATCAAAGGCCATAAAACTGAAGAAGCAGCTGCAAGATTTCAAGCAAGGTTCGTTGGAAACATTGGCAGAGGCGTGGAAGAGATTTAAAGTGCTGAGAAGAGCTTGTCCTCAAGGCAAGTTGACCGATAGTGAGATTCTTTTTTGCTTCTATAGCGGAATTTGCGATGAAGGGAAGATGATGCTTGATGCTTCGGGTGGAGGAGCTTTTCCTCAATTACCATCTGAGGTGGCGGAAGAATTAGTGGAGAAGATTGTTTCTAATAATGCTTCATGGTACAGCTCTCGGGACACACCTCACCAGAAGACCCCGGGGTTGTATGAGATCAGTGATAATTCAGCCCTTTCTGCGAGGGTAGATGCTTTGACTAGCATGATTCAGAAGCTTGCTACAAGTGTGGAGGATAATCAAAAGAAGACGAATCTTGCTCTCTCGGTGCCCAGTGTTAATATGGTAGCCCCCGTTCCTATTAGTCCCTCTTGTACTATGTGTGGGGGACTCCATTCGCCACATGAATGCACTATGATGGCACACTCGGCAGCCCCTGGAGTAGAGCAAGTTGATGCGATGAATTATCAGCGACAGGGCTACTACAATCAGCCTTACGCACAGCAACAACAAGGGAATTACGGGTATGTAAATCAGCAGCAGCAGTCTAGAAACTATAATCAACAACAAACATCTCAGTCAATGCTAGAGAGCTTTAAGAAAGAGAGTGAGCAGAAATTTTCTAGCATAGAAGAAACACTCAAGAAGCTGCTGCAATTTCAACAGCAACAGATGCAATTTCAACACCAACAAATGCAAAATCAACAGCGAGAGCAGCAGCAAGCAGACTCAAGGATGCAAATAACTGAGGCAAGGATACAGAACATGGAGACTCAAATGGGGCAAATCTCAAAGGCTTTATCTGAGAGGCCTCTGGGATCCCTTCCTAGTAATACTGAACCAAATCCAAGAGAACATGTTCATGCAGTCACCTTGAGGAATGGAAAAGAGCTAGAACCTGCTGCCATGGCAAAAAAGCCCGTTGAAGTTAAAGATGTACCTTCTGCCCTAGAGGAAGAAAAGGAGTTAGAAGAGGGACGAGAGGTGGCAGCTGCACCAAAACAGCCCGTTCTGGTTAAGAATTACACCCCACCTCTCCCCTATCCGGCGCGATTGACAAGGAAGAATGATAGTGACTAGTTTGGTCATTTTCTGAAACTCATGAAACAAGTCCAGCTCAACATTCCATTCGTAGATGCACTAGCACAGATGCCGAAGTACGCCAAGTTCATGAAGGATTTACTCACTAACAAAAGGAAGTTGGAAGACGCGTCAACGGTAAGGCTTAACGTGGACTGTTCAGCAGTGATTAGGAGGGATCTACCAGAGAAGCTTAAGGATCCAGGTTCTTTCACTATACCTTGTTTAATAGGAGATCTTACTTTTGATAGGGCCTTAGCTGATTTGGGTGCAAGCATTAATTTGATGCCATATTCCTTGTATGAGAAGCTTGCACTCGGTCCACTTAAACCAACGCGTATGTGTATTCAGTTGGCTGACCGTTCAGTCAAATATCCTAAAGGCATTATTGAAGACGTGTTGGTTAAAGTGGACAAGTTTATTATTCCTGTAGACTTCGTTATTTTGGACATGAATCAGGATCGAGAGGTACCATTGATTTTGGGCAGACCATTCTTGGCAACTGCCCGAGCACTTATTGATGTTGGAGATGGTAAGCTTGTCCTCCGCGTTGGGGATGAGACTGCCACCTTTGATATGTCCAAAATAATGAAGAGGCCCTGTCAGGATAGTGGAGAGTGTTTTTATTTGGATGACATAGATTCAATGGTGGAAGATTGCACCCCGAACATGCTTTCTAATGAAGCCCTTTCTGACCTTTTGTTTGAGGATAGTGTGTCAGCAGAGGATCTTGAGCCCCTCCCTAGTTTTGATTGTCTTATGATAAGTGGAGAGGAGGACTCAAGTGATGCTAGTTCTGTGCAGGGAACGGAAGATGATTTAGTTAAGGTGGAGAAGAGAAATTTTCAGCCCGATTCCTTATTTGTTAGTCCTTCTCCATTAAATCTAAACTCTCTTCCATTCCACCTTAAGTATGATTTTATTGATGATAATCCTGACCCCCCTTTCATTCTTACACCCGAGCTAGAGCCATCCCAAAATTTTTCATGTTTTAATTTACTTAGTGAACAAGGGGAAGTTCTAGCCCGAAAATTTCTTGACATAGAGGGGAGTTGTCCATCCTTTGACCCATTCTTTGCTAAAGGGCCGAATAAAGGCCACAATTCATTCTGTTGCTTTACGGGTAACCCTGAGATGCGTAATTGTTTTCATGAATTTAAGGTCTTACGCCATCTCAGGGCATTTGTTGATAAGAGGTTTGATTTGTGGAAGACTAATTTTTTGAGTGGGAGTGTCTTTGATTGAGTTTTTGATGAGGTGGTTGCGTCGGGCAAACGACGTTAAAAATAGCGCTTCTCGGGAGGCAACCCGAGCTTATTTCTACTTTTGCTTTTGCTTTGTTTGTTGTTTGGTTGTTTTGCTTTGTGTATTTGTTGCAGCTCAGGGCCTTGTGGTATGGATGATGTGCCGAGGAATACATTGACTCAATTTAGTTCTGCACCGGCCAGCGCTATAGGGGAGTTTCCATGATTCTTTTTACTCGATGCGTAATGTTAACTTGAGTTGATTTTGAGCACGTGTGACCCTTTCCTCTTTACCCCTAATACATAATGCATATTTGGTCATCGAGGACGATGCCAAAGTTTAAGTGTGGGGGAGTGAATTGGGCATTCGGGCAGTAGTTGTTATATGTGATTTATTAGAGTTCGCATGCGCAGGTGTTAGTTGTATATTCATAGGAAATTCATGCAAAATTTTTGAAAATTTTTCTTTAAACTGTGTCTTTGTGAGCTGGCTAGCGTTTTGACTATACTTTTAGAACATCCTTGAAGTGCTTAGGCTTAAATTGCTTGCACTATAATCTAGTTGTTGAAAGGATGAAGGCATTAGTCACCCATTGAATTAATCCATTAATCATCCACCCCACCTGAAAAAGTCCTTTAGGAAAAGCCATTTTGAGCCGACCATTATTTGTTTACCCAATTAATTTAGCTCCATAGCCAAATGGCCTGTTTTCTTTACCCGTGAATATTTCTGACTTAGTCTTGATGTTTAGGGAATTAGGGGATTAATTTGCTAAGTTTAGGGAATTTGTGTAGGAGCCATTTTTGGCACTGTTCCTATGCCCCAAATAGGGTAAGAGCAGTCACTTTTTAGGAATTTGATATTTTCGAGGATTGCATTGTAGGCATGGATTCACCTTGAATAATTGAACTTTAATTGCTAATTTTCCTTGGTGAGGCTGAGATTAGAATGGGGTAATGTCTAGTAAAAATCTGAAAATTGAAAAATTAATATAGCTAGACCTCTTACTTTTCGAAAAAGAGAATGGGAGCCCCGGTCAAAAAGCGTAAGATGAGACTTGGGTATCTTTCGAAAGAAACGGCGTTCTCGTGCCAACATGACAAGGAAAACTGAACCTAATTAATGAACTTGGAGGCTATTGCAAAAATTAGTTTTAGTCCTCCGCGTACTTCAAGTTTACGTCAAAGCACAAATGTGCCGCGGCGGTTTAGCTTAGTTGTACACCATGTCTACTCTTTGCATAGATTTAAATGATTGTTCCTAATTTGTGGCCTACTGAGTTCCTTGTTCCTAGGAATAGCCCTGAAGTTCCTGAATGCATTGAGTCTTTGTTAGAATATTCCGATCTCTCAAAATAAAGGGACTATCATTATTATCCATTCACCATCACATTCACAAGTCCTTCTGATCAGTAGCTAGCTTATTTGTGTAGGCTGTCATTACTTTGAGGATGTTGTGAATAATTGTGTCAAATAGTTTAGCTTGAGTACAAGGGTGTAGTTTAGGAAAGAATTTTCTTGGTTTAGATTGGTTGTCCTGTGAATATCCCTTTAACTACGTGTGTATGCTAACTATTTTAAATTTCGTGTGGTGATTATCGTAAGTCCCGTTGTTCGATTTGCTTGAGGACAAGCAAAAGCTTAAGTGTGGGGGAGTCTGATAAGTCCGTATTTAGACACGCATTTGATGCGTGTCCGGGTCGGATTTTGATGGTTTTCCTGGCTTTAAGGCGTTGCAAGTCTCAATTTTGGCTCAAGTTGTGTTTAGCAGGCGTTGGATCGAGTTTCATTGCATTTGGAGTTGATTTGAAGAAGTTAGAGACCGACATCGGCGCTTAGAGAAGCAATCGGGAAGAGTTGGAGAACATTCGAGAGAGATTTGAGAGTTTTGGAGGCCACCGGAAGGTTCACGGCGAAGATTTGATGAAGAAACAGCCTTTGGATTGATTAAAGAAGTATCCAGGAGCAAACGGGGAAGAAAATAGCAAGAAAACGGTTCTAGAGCAATCCGCGCGCCCCGCGGTGCGGTTCCGCACGCCCCGCGGGTGATTCTGAGAGCAAGAATTTAAGAGGTCTGAACCGCACTATGTGCGGCCGAAACCGCACACCGCGCGGTCGAAACCGCACACCGCGCGGTCCAGAAATAGCCCCCAGAAGTACCCGCGCGGTTGCATAGTGCGGCGCCCGCACACCGCGCGGGCGGAGCGAAAGTCGGAAGACGGAAAAACGCGCGCGTGACCGCGCGGTGACCCGCACTACGTGCGGACGACCGCGCGGCCTGATTTTCGGCCCATTTTCGGATTTTTCTATAAATAGACCCCTGTTTTGCCTGTTTTTGGGGGAGGAGCTTAGAGAGATAAACCCTATTTCGATTTTTGAGAGCTTTTCAAGCCTTGTTCTTCAAGATTAAGGGATTCTTTGTAAGTTCTATCTTTTTAATTAATGACAATTATTTCTATTCATCCCAATTCTGTTGATTCTTCAATTATGTATTGTGAGTAGTTTAATTAGGGATTTGGGATTGATGAAGGGGTTAATCATGATTGATGGCTAGATTCTTGTCGGTTTAATGGCATGAATGCCGTTTAATTTGTGTTTGAATAATTTAACTGATATCTTTTGTAACCTGGAACCGCGGCTAGAATTACAATTGCATGTAGAATGAATTAAGAGAGATCTAATTTATTCTAGGACACCTTCACACACACTTAATCGTTCGCTAAGAGATTAGTAGCGATTAAGGAGCCGTAAGCTCGCTCGTTTTGGCAATAATTTAGGATCTTGTCGCATGAGAGATCAGCCTGGTCCCCTAAATTATTGTACTCTACGCCGCGAGAGCGGTAAGAACTTATTAGTAATGATTAGCTAGGCTCAATTAAATTAAATTCACGTAATTAGGCCTGTTCTGCCAGAAATCTGATTACCCCGGAATCAATCCTTGTTCCCTTTGTCGTCAATTAGAAAGAAACCAAACATTTATTTTATTCGCTCATTCACATTAGTTTAATTTAATTTTTATTCAATCAATCAATCTCGCACACTTGCATTTTATTTTATTTTATTTTATTTTATTTTTATTTGCTGAATTTAGTTAATCTTTAATTCCCCTTTGTCCGTCCCTGTGGAGACGATACTCGTACTTTCAACCACTTTACTACATCATTTTTAAGTGCGAGAAAACACACATCAGGCCTCCTCCAACCCTTCCCTGTCTCTACCCTTGCTGGCAGGGGCCTCGACCACTCCAAGAAGAAATTTGTGATATATATACATATGTATAAATATTTATAAACAATACAAAATATAGTAGACGAAATCAAATATTTATAAACAATACAAAATATAGTAGACGAAATCAAATGAGTCCATCCTTAACAAAGGCATTTCGTGCCAGTGATGTATAGTAGTTATATGTTAATGAATTTGTGATGATATACAGCAATGTTATAATTGAATTTTAGTGCTCAAGACTTTTCTTAAAAATTATATTTTTGAAATATATTTTATCTCACTAAATTTTTGAGTGTTGAAGTATCACGAAGTTAGAAAGGGATAGCGTTATCTCAACACCAATATGTTCTTGATTTGTTGACTGAAGATGTTTTTATTTAGATTGTAATTTGTTGGTCTGATATGATTTGTCTGATCTGGTCTGTCCCAATCCAAGTTAAAACACCTAAAAAATAAAGATATCAAGAAGATCATGTAGCACCTCCATGACTCCATTACTCCTAAAGAGCAACGAACTCGTGGGGAATCAAATTTTACAAACTTCAACGATATAAAACATTGGCCTTAATTTGAATAATCTCACAATGACACATCCCAACTCAGTCTTGTTTCTTTAATGTGTTTTACGTTTTCCCGACACCAAATTCATCCATTTTGGCTATGTTTAGATGACCACGTCACTTCAAAATGAGTTAAAATTTGATAAATCTAGACAATTACTTGACATGTAATTTTGTTCGGATGAATGACTGATCTTGATTGAATCTGAAATTGTCCAATCGATTTGAAACATTATTCACTGTTGCGTCCATAACAATAATTTGAACTAACAATCATTTGAACTTTTACTTCCATTTCCCCTTTCCCATTCATCTTTTTGAGGGAATTCAAATTAAAACTCGTTTAATCTCAACATGGTTTTATGTTGGTTAGAAGATAGAAGTGTTACTCAAGACAAAAAATGGTGAGAATGGGAGTAGACATTGGGAGTACTAAATGATCATTAGTTTGACTTCACCCTAATTTATTCTTGTGAACATTATTATTAGTTCAGATTATCTTTATGAACACTTCCTGTAAGGATTATTATTGTATAACCCAAAGTAGAGATTATTCTTATGAATTTCGCCCTCTTTAGTTTACCACAAACTTATGTTGAATTTACAATCCCACTATCCAAAATTTATCTCGTTTACATTACACGTTCGCTTTTATGATAATTCTAGATTTTCAACCGATATTTCAGCTATGGTGTCAAACAAGAGTACTTTATTCAGCTAGCATTTATGTACTTTAAAATTCAATTTGAGGCAATGGATGCTAGGGGTATTCGTCGGTTCGGTTTCGTCGGTTTCAATTTTATTGGTTCGATTTTTTCGAGTTCAGGTTTAGAAAAGTTGAAAACTTGAAACCGTAAACCGAACCACACTATTTGACTCGATTCGGTTAATTTCGGTCGATATGTGTCGGATTCGGTCGATCTTATCATGTTTTTATCGGTTTTTAACGGTCGGTTTCAGTTTGGTCGGTAACCCAAAAGGTGAAATCGTAACCGAACCCGCAATGATTAATAGGTTTTAATTAGTTTCTGTTTGGGTGGGTTTCGAGCGGTTCGATTTCGATCTATATACTCCGTATAGTTTTTGATACTACCACGACATTATAATCATCTTTATCAATTCATTCATCTTTTCCCCCCCTAAATTTTCTCTATATTTTATAGCAGGCGCACATGCCTCAAAATACACATACTAGGTCCGGACCTGCAAGCAATCTAGGCGGCCTGCAAGAATCTAGGCGTGTTGCTCAAAATTTCTTTCTTAATCAATTATTAATGGAAAAAGTAAAAATTAAGGCAGGAAATACAGAAACCATTGGAATTTTCTTTTCTTTTTATCTCGTTGAAAAAGTAATAATAGCCCGTACATGGTATTCCCGCTTGGAAAAGGAAGGTCGTCAACACATCGTTGACCACCGCAAACCTCGCCAAACTTCGCAAAGTCGCTGAGCCCTCTCCTATAATCGTACATTCTCTGCTGATGACGCAGAACTTATTTAAGTAATAGAGTTATGGCTTCATTTCTTTTACTGGAGCAAGAAAGAAAAAGTCACTCTCAATTTCACAAGCAGCTAATGACGAGCTGAAAGAAAGTTCGATACTCTTTCTTCAAATTCTTGCTCTTTTCTTTCAAATTTCTCCGTTCTTCTCTGGGGATTGATAGATTCTAGCAAGGGTCTTATTTGATGGGCGGATAAATGGGTTCTCTTGAAAGTGGTTTTCCATTCAAGAAAGATCAAAATCACCAGCTTTTGGTTCGCCCATCATCAGGAGTAAGCAGGCTTCATAGGCTCAGATCGAGATGCACAAGGGCACTGCTGTTCAAGAAGATTAACTATCTACAGTGGATTTGTACTGTGGGGCTGTTCTTCTTCTTCATTGTGCTGTTCCAGATGTTGTTGCCTGGTTCATTTGTGGAAAAATCAGAAAATTTCTTAAAGGGAAGTGATGTTGGGTCTGGGGATTTGGAGTTCTTGAAAGAACTTGGTGGATTGGATTTTGGTGGAGATTTAAAGTTTGAGCCGTCCAAGATTTTAGCTAAGCTCAATGTCTCTATTGGGTCTGGGAGAGCAATGGGATTCCCCCGCAGAAAACCCAAACTCGGATTGGTGAGTATTGATATTAGCCTTTAAATTATTGTTTGGGTTGTCTGGTGGAGAGTTGGTATAAATGTATAATGGTTTTTCATTGTTCTGGTAGGTTTTTGCTAATATGTTGGCTGATCCATATCAAGTAATGATGCTGAATGTTGCATTGGCTTTGAAGGAAATTGGGTACGAAGTTCAGGTAGTTATGGTGGCCTGATACATATTCTTAAAAGAATATATGGAGTAGATTTTTTACAAGAACATACACCACAATGAGATTTACCCCATTTCTTTTATGATTTTCATTTTCTCATTTTCATGCTTGCCATAATTTTTTTTGTATAGATCAACTTGGGAGTTTACGAAGTATTCTAGAAAAGAAAAAAATGTGTGAACTAATCTTTATATTATGTTGTTTTCTCTGTTAACTTGGTGCTGGCCTTAACACTATTTCTCCTTAACTTGTAGGTGCTTACCCTTGAAGACGGTCCTGTGCATGCTGTATGGAGAGATGCAGGGTTTCCAGTTAGCACTATAAAAATTAATGAGAATATCTATGTAGATTGGCTTTCGTATGCAATCTTTTCTGATTTCTACCTTTTTATCATTTTATGTTTTTTTTTTCTAAAATAAAAAGTCTATAGTTTTACTTAATGGCAATTTGACATAGCATCTACTTGCTTCCCTTTCTAGATTGTTTTTGAAGCTTTAACAACACCATCATAAAATAAGACTTATTAAATGTAATGGTCTTTCCTCTCTAAACTTCTTTTATATGGGTTTTGCAGCTATGATGCCTTACTCTTGAACTCGGTTGAAGCTGCCAGAGTGTTATCTTGGTAAGCATCCAAGATAATATGGACTTTTTTGAGGTGTAACTGTAACATACTTTCATTTTTTTTTGCAATTTTCTTCGTCCATTATACTTGTTATTACAGTCTTATGCAGGAACCTTTTAAGAGTGTAGCTGTTATATGGACAATCCAGGAATATGCACTTGCTGATCGGTTGAGACATTATAAGTCTGGTGGCCAGAATGTGCTTGTTGATTATTGGAGAAAAGTCTTCAGCCGTGCTAATGTTGTTGTGTTTCCAAATTATATTTTGCCGGTATTATTCCATAGAAAGTCTCATGTGGTCTTGTGTTTGTTTGTTTTAAATGATTGTGGCATGTGTTATGTAGACTAATTGTGCTTTTCTATTAAATTTAGATGTCATACTCGATCTGTGATACTGGAAACTACTTTGTGATCCCGGGGTCTATTACTGAAGTGTGGGAAGCTGCTAGTTTTCTGGCTTCAAACAATGATAGTTTTCGTGCTAAGATGGACTATGGATTAGAAGATTTCATTATTGTAATTGTAGGAAGTCAGCTTCTATACAAAAGTCTCTTGCTGGAGCAAGCCCTTGTTTTACAATCTTTGCGTCCAATTTTTCAACACTCGGAAAATGATGGGAATTCTAATTCACATTTCAAAATGATTGTGTTAGCCGGGGGATCAAATAGTAATTACACTATGGCTGTTGAGGTAAACCTAGCTCTTCATTTTCTATTTATTATATTTATATGTCATTCTCAAACCATGACAGTTGGATTCATATGATAGATTCTTTGATAGTAAGATTTGTTTTTTCAAACATGCTTCTTAACTATAAATGTAATTGGCAGACAATTGCGGTGAACTTGAAGTATTCTAATGGAACTGTGAAGCATTATGCTTCAGCTGAAGACACAGAAAGTATCTTAAGTATAGCTGATGTAGTGATATACGCTTCCTTCCGCGAAGAGCAATCATTTCCAAACACTCTGCTAAAAGCTATGTGCTTAGGGAAACCTGTAGTAGCCCCAGATCTCACAATTATCAAGAAAAAAGTAGGGGTCGAACTCTATTTTCTTACTGACACAAATTGGTGGTATATCAGCATAAGTTAATATCAGTTCATATACTTTCCTAGTTGTCAGTATTTTTTAAAGTTTACGTAATTGCTGAACAAAGAACATACTGTGTTTTTCAAAATCTAGAGACTAATTTGTTGAAATTTGAATGCTTTCCAGGTTGATGACAGAGTAAATGGTTTTCTTTACCCAAAACAGAATCTTAGGGTTTTAAGACAGATAATGGCCCAAATTGTCTCAAATGGTAAATTGTCACATCTTGCTCGAAATGCTGCTTATATGGGAAAGCAGACTGCTAGAAACCTTTTGGTTTCAGAGAGTGTTGAAGGGTATTCTTCACTTCTGGAAAACATCATTCTCAGGTATTCACCTGAAGCTGCAAATCCACGGCCCATTACAAATATTCCTCTCAAATTGAAATCAGAGTGGCAGTGGCATCTCTTTGAACCACATTCCCATAATAGAACACAGAAGACCCATATTTCACTGGAAAAGCTGGAAAACCAACTCAATTATACTGAAAAGGATATTTCTGTGGCCTTAAATGACACCTTTGTATATAGTATTTGGGAGGAAGAGAAATATATGCAGATGACAAATAGGGCAAAGAGAAGAGAAGACGATGAAGTTAGTGATGCACCCACTACTCTCCTTCCTTTATTTTTCTTTGGATTTATTTTTATTATTCCTTAATTTTCTCAAGTTCTTTTATGTTTGGGTTTGAGGCAGTTGAAGGACAGAACATTTCAATATCGTGGAACATGGGAGGAAGCATATAAAAGTGCTAAAAGGGCTGACCGGTCAAGGAACGATTTACATGAAAGGGATGACGGGGAGCTTGAAAGGACAGGTCAGCCATTGTGCATATACGAGCCTTACTATGGGGAAGGGACCTGGCCCTTTTTGCGACATACTTCTCTGTATCGTGGACTTGGACTTGTAAGTGAATATGTGTATATGATCATTTTCCATACTGTATTTATAGATATATATAAAATTATAAACAATTTGACATGTGGTTACATGGACTCACTAACTGTAGTCTACTAAAGGACGAAGACCCGGTCATGATGACATCGACGCACCATCTCGCCTACCACTGCTAAATAACCCTTATTACCGAGACAACCTTAATGAGTTTGGAGGTTTTTTTGCCCTTGCCAACCGGATAGACCGCATACACAAGAATGCTTGGATAGGGTTTCAGTCCTGGAGACTCACAGCAAGAAAGGTTAGTCTTTGTTCTTTTAGGCAATTCTTTCTTTAATGAACATTGTTCGTGATCCGAATCATAAAACAAGCTGTGACTATTGTAAATGCTTAATGTTATTACTATCTGAGCAATTTATTTTAGAGCAAGGATGTTTCCTCCTATAGCATGCATACATTTTATGTTTTACGGAGTAATACGTAATAGAACTGTTGCCTATATATTTTATTTTATTTTACTTATAATGGAGTATTTTTTAATTTATTTATTTTCATTGTTATCTTGGGGGAGAGGGTATGGGTGTCAGAGATATTTGATGGAATTGATATTCATTTGATCATTAATCAATAAAACTTCAATTCAATATGTATTGTGTAGAGTTTTTGGGAGATTATATCAAGAGTAGTAAGAGATATTTGATGGAATTGATATTCATTTGATCATTAATCAATAAGAAAACTTTAATTCAATATGTATTGAGTAGAGTTTTTGGGAGATTATATCAAGACTAGTCTGTTCATACCACCCAAGGTGACTAATGATGTTTTTACTTGGACTTAAACAGACCACACAAGACGTAAATAGACCACACAAGACTTAAACCGACTAGACCAGACATAAACACAGACCGTGACACTGTAAAATACACAGACCAGACCGTGACACTGTAAAATACACAGACCAGACATCTACTAGACCAGACCTGAAAATTTCAGTCCAACTAAAAACATCCTAAAGGCTATTGGAGCTAGTTTATTGAAACTGTCTCTTTGATTTTGGCTGGACAGCGTCTTTAACTGAAAAAATATGGTGGTTTATTCATGTCTCTGGTTTGGCGACATACGATTTCCACACTAATTTTTGTTATAATCAGGAATCCTTGTCAAAGATGGCAGAAACATCACTGGTGGATGCTATCGAAGAAAGAAGATATGGTGACACATTATTCTTTTGGGCTTCTATGGACTTGGATCCAAGAAACCCACATAAACTGGACTTTTGGTCATTCTGTGATACCATTAATGGAGGGAACTGCAAGTAAGACGCAACACACTTCTTGGAATTTACTTTTGGCGTTCGTTCCTTTCCATCTATAAATGTGTGTTAGCTGAGTTAAACTTTATATATTGTTGAAGGTTTGCTTTCTCAGAGGCTTTAAAGAAGATGTATGGAGTTAAACACAATTTAAGTATTCCTCAAATGCCAGCTGATGGAGATACATGGTCAGTCATGAATAGTTGGGTTTTACCTACCAGATCCTTCCTTGAGTTCGTAATGTTTTCCAGAATGTTTGTGGATGCACTTGACTCAGAGTACTATGATCAGCATTACCAAACTGGATATTGCTACCTGAGTTTGACTAAGGTAAAAATAACTTCAATTCAAGATTTTCACGGACTTCCACATAGGAGTTAATATTAGAAATAATATAAAAAATATAACCAAATAAAGATTATGCATACAAAAGTGATACAAGTATAAGTTTTCATTTTAGTAGCCATATCGGTATTTGCGCAGTGACCATGGTGCTGTTAGCCTGTTATTCTGACAGTACTGATCATGGAAGCATTTAGCCATATTTTTATCCGTGAACTGTAGCAATATTTTATGGAAATGCTTTATATTCATTAAAATCAAATATTTTTCAATGATTATGATGGTCATGGTGAGGTGATGT
Source organism: Cuscuta epithymum (assembly GCA_945859915.1). NCBI lineage: Eukaryota > Viridiplantae > Streptophyta > Magnoliopsida > Solanales > Convolvulaceae > Cuscuta > Cuscuta epithymum. The sequence goes on from CAMAPF010001024.1 coordinate 70,289, forward strand.
TCAATGTTACACTGTAGTAATGTTGATTGTCTTCTCGCAGTGACTTGTAGTGACCATTTAGCTTTGTTGAATAACATATATTTATGAGTGAACTTTATTTAAGTAATACTGCAGGGATAAACCTTTTCATATTAATTAAAAAAATAAAATAATTTACCATCCAATGGCTATTATTTATTTAGCAGGAGAAGCATTGCTATTGTAGGATGCTAGAGTTGCTTGTAAATGTGTGGGCCTACCATAGTGCCAGAAGAATGGTATATGTGGACCCGAAGACGGGGTTGATGCAGGAACAGCACAAGCTGAAGAACCGGAGAGGGAAAATGTGGGTGAAATGGTTCCAGTACAGCACGATTAAGAGCCTGGATGAAGAGCTGGCTGAGATGTCTGACATTGATGCACCCCAAAAACGGTGGTTATGGCCATTGACAGGCGAAGTGTTCTGGCAAGGAATCTACGAGAAGGAGAGGAACCAAAGGAACAGGGAGAAAGAGAGGAGGAGGCAACAAAGCCGGGATAAGATCTCGAGGATCAGGAATCGGACTCATCAAAAGGTGATCGGGAAATATGTGAAGCCTCCGCCTGAGGATAATAGTAATAAGAAGAACAATAGTAGTCTAAACCCAAACTCAACAGAAGTTGCTGAAGTACAGCATTTGCTATAGCATTAATTTTCTTACAAAGTAGTAGTCAATGTCTAAAGATAGATAAGTTTGATTTCATTAGCTTTTGCCTCAAGGGTTGTCTTGGCGTTTTTTTCCTGGGCCCTTTTTCTTTTGCATTGTTTGACCACTAAAGCAAACTCTGGGTACCATTCATATTCATTTATTCATTATATATCTTCTTTTCCAGCAGTGTAATTGCATTGAATCATCTATTATGGTTTTTATGCTCATGTTTATAACATAAAGACTAAACTTCTTATTCTGTGTATACGGGGAGTGGAGCGGGGAGCATTATTCTTGCAAATAGAACGTGGCATTGTATGTGTAGAAATAATAGTTCATCTAAATTGCCCAAACTTAATTTACATATAGAAGACAAACATTTTTAACTACATATTTATTACATTAAATAAAAAAGATTAAGTCTTTATGATGGTTAAATAAAGAAAGTTGATAAAATATTATACGTAGATGAAAGAAGCAATATTGGCAATATTGATTATTTTCTTAGGTTCAATTTACCTGAAAAATCCTGAATTGTTCATACGTACATTAGTACATAAGTACATTACCAATATTGATAGAGAAAAGTTAATTGCACATATAGCTATGACAAAACTATAAGGAGTTTTTGTCACTTTTAGTCCTCCAACTAATATGTCACTAACACTTTCGATACCCGAATTTGATTTTTTTTCACTTTTAATCATTTGATTATTGATTGAAAGACACATATGGTACCCATCTTTAAAAACATTGATATTTAGTCATTCAACATTCATAAAGGTGACACTTTTGGTCCTGCGACTATTATAATAGTGACACTTTTTGTTCGCCACTTAGTATGTCTAAATCACAGTGGAAAAGTTAAAAATGTCAATTTGATAGTGATCAGAGGACTAAATGTGGGAACTGTGAAGTGGGGGACTAAAAGTGTCTCCCGCACAATAGTAAAAAACAAAAAAAGGAAAAACTGAAAGTCGAGTACCAAAAGTGTCACTGACACAATAGACGAGGATTGAAAGTGACAAAAACTCAATTTATAAGAAGTGGTTATTATTTTGAAAATCACACATATTACCAAGTAGTAATAGATTTAGTTAGATAATAAAATAGGAAATATGTGATAAAAGTAGTAAGATAAAAGGAATAAAATTTATCATTTGAGTTTTAATTTCTCATAGGAAAAACATTTTGGGAAAAGTTGTTAGTCTTTATATACTTTTTAGTATACATTGACCAAACCAAAAGATGAAGAATATATGATAGCATGATAATTTAAGTTTAAAACTTGCATTGCACTACAAGAGTAATAATTAAAGAGACCAAAAAACGTTGATAAAGGTCTTTCGTGAAGTATTATGATATACAATAGAAATCATCATATTTCTATTCAACTTACTTGTAATGTCTTAGCTACAGAAGCAAATTCTAGATATTGCGAGGTTTGAAATTTTTCAAAAGTTTAATGAACAAAAACATAACTAATTTTAGGTAGTTTAAAAAAGTGACCAAGTCATCTTAAATCCTAAATAGTATTTTGGTCATTGTTTCATTTGGGTTTTGGCATAAATGTAATATTGAGATATTTGATATTTTAATATTCTTATTATATATTATCACACATGTAATAGGTTGGCTTGTCATGCCTACTTGCATGACCCATGCAAGTTGTAATCTCTCTCTCATGTAATCATCTGCCATGCATGTATACTATAAATATGCCATATGCATTGTTCAATAAAGATACGAAGGAGAATTATCTCTCCATATATTAAACTCTTCTTCATATATTAATTAAACTCTTCTCCAAATTTATTTCTAATTTTATCATGGTATCAGAGCCGAAATCCTGGCTATGATTTCTTCTTTCTCTTCACAAGTGAATATGGCATATAAATTGCCGCATGCTCGTCCTTGGATAATTGATTCCGGAGCTACCGAACATATCACTTGCAGTGATGTTAACCTTTTTAATATCATCAATCCCACACCTGAGCCGTCGTCGGTCAGAATCCCTAATGGTGAATCTATTCCGGTCCATGCTATTGGTAGTTTGTACTTACCAAATGGGCTTTGCCTTAAGCGCGTTTTATACATTCCGCAATTCCAGTGCAACCTTCTTTCGGTCAGTCGCCTAACAAGCGATCTAAATTGTACACTAACATTTTTCACAGATTTCTGTGTTTTACAAGATTTACCCACAAGAAAATTGATTGGCGTGGGTAAATTCCATGATGGTCTCTATTTTCTGGAATCCCCAAGGAAAGAAGGGGTAGCAATGTCGGTCTGTATTACCCCCGATTTGTGGCATCAACGTTTGGGTCATGCATCCGATGGAAAGTTACATCACATTAGTTCCCTCAAGGGTTTTCGGCGAGACAATAATTTCTGTGATCCTTGTGTTCGAGCTAAGCAGACCAGGCTACCGTTTCCTACAAGTGCAATTAAGACAACTCGGTGCTTTGAATTGATACATTGTGATATTTGGGGAGCTTATAGATGCGATTCCATCTCCGGAGCACGGTATTTTCTGTCTATTGTTGATGATTTTACTAGAGGTGTTTGGGTTTATTTAATGAAAAATAAATCCGAAGTTCCACAGCTTTTAATTCAATTTTGCAACATGGTTGATACCCAATTTGAGCAAAAGGTCAAACGAATAAGAGCCGATAATGGTGTGGAATTCCAAACAAACATTTTAATTGATTTTTATGGACGCAGTGGGATATTATTAGAAACGTCCTGCACTGACACACCGCAACAGAATGGGGTTGTCGAACGTAAACATAGACACATATTGGAAGTTGCAAGGGCACTTCGTTTCCAGTCAGGATTGCCTATTAATTTTTGGGGAGAATGTGTTTTAACTGCTGTTTATATTATTAATAGACTCCCCTCACCTGTTATTTTTAACAAAAGTCCTTTTGAAATGTTGTTTGGAAAAGTGCCTAGTTATGATCATCTACGGGTGTTCGGCTGTTTGGTATATGGACATGATAACAAACGAAAGGATAAATTTAGTGAAAGGGGGAGTCCTGGCATTTTTATTGGCTACCCTAATGGTCAAAAGGCTTATCGGATTTTTGATTTGCAAAAACAGACAGTTTATAGCTCTCGAGATGTGGTGTTTTATGAAGATAAATTTCCCTTCAAAATTACCTTCGATGAGGAGCTTGAGTTCTCATCACTTGTTCAAAAAGTTTACAACCACACATTAAATCATGCATGTCCTCCACTACAGCATGTCAATTCAAGAGAGAATTATTTTCGTCACTCAATAATGACCCATGGAGAACAAGTTGGGCAAATTAATCATGACCCCACTTTAGTGCAAGGAAATCAGCCACAGAATGAGGTTCACGAACCTGGAAGGCAGCAACATATTCGACAATATACTAGTGGACCCACACTGGTAGAACCGAATGACCTCTGTAAGCAAACACCTCATGGAATTTCTGGACATATGCGGACTCCTGCGCGTGACTCACCAGAAAGACTTCAGCTGAACGACGAGCCCACACCAGCTGGACCGACCAACCTAGCGCCGCCTGAGGAGCGGCTACCCCATAATGAACAACTGCATCGACCCTTTGTTGTGGCTCCGGATGTACATGAATCAGACCAATCTGGTCCCAGCTCTAAAACAATTGATGAGCTACAGGCTGAAAGTGCCATTCCACTCACCGCAGACCAGCAATCAATTGACGCACCTGGACCCAGTTTACCAGCCGGACCCAGCGTCCCATCTTCATGCATTACACCATTGTTTCAATCAAAGAGGAGTGATCGGAATCGAAGACTACCGAAACATCTTGATAATTATGAAATCAATTTGCCTCCATCACTCGATCATTCACAGTCGAGTGCCCATTCGGTATATCCTCTTTGTGATTTCATTTGTTATGAAAAATTCTCACCCACACACAAAGCATTTTTGGCAGCCATCACGTCACGTGATGAGCCGAAACATTTTTCACAGGCTGTACAGGATCCTCTTTGGCGAGAGGCCATGAGAAAAGAAATCAATGCATTAGAAGAAAATCAGACTTGGAATTTAGTTCAATTACCCCCCGGAAAAAGAGTTGTTGACTCTAAATGGGTTTATAAAATTAAATATAAACCTGATGGAGATGTGGAGCGTTACAAAGCTAGGTTGGTAGCGAAAGGCTTCACACAAATTGAGGGAGTTGACTTTCATGAGACGTTCGCTCCAGTTGCCAAATTAGTTACCGTTCGTTGTATTCTGGCAGTTGCGGCCAAACGCAAATGGGTAGTACATCAACTGGACGTTAATAACGCCTTTCTTCATGGTGATCTTTCTGAAGATGTTTACATGCGTATTCCACAAGGGTTCGCAAAAGTTGGTGACACCCGCGTTTGCAAGTTACAAAAATCTCTCTATGGGTTACGGCAAGCATCCCGTAATTGGTATCATAAATTCACTCAAGCTCTCACCAAAATTGGTTTCCGTCAATCCCAAGCAGATTATTCACTTTTCACCTTCCGACAAGGCCTTGTTACCACTTTTGCCCTCATTTACGTAGATGATGTGATCCTAGCTGGAAATGACATTACCCATATTAACATGGTAAAGGGGTATTTGGATACCGAATTCAGTATCAAAGACTTGGGAAAACTTAAATACTTTCTTGGTATTGAAGTTGCTCGCTCCCCTGAAGGTTTTGTTTTGAGTCAACGAAAGTACACTCTTGACATTTTGGAAGAGTGTGGTTGATGGAGTATATGGCCCAGGAACCCCCGGCCCATAGACTCCTACTTCTCCTACACAAGTCCATTGAGCCCAGGAAACAACTCAGGCCCAAATGCGACGGCCCAAGCCTCAAAGCGGCCCGGAATACACACTGGGGTGCCTTCGGCCTCCTTGGCCGAAGGCCCCAAAACTCACAGAACCGCCATATTCGACCATGCGAAGCTACTGGGAGAAATTGACAGAAAACAGGAAGCCCTCGGCTCAACCAAGCCTTCGGCTACACAGGGGGCCTTCGGCCATACATGGAGCCCTCGGCTACGCAAGGAGCCTTCGGCTGAACTAGCTCAATCATCGAAGATTCCTTTTAGAGACAGCCAACCACCGCATTTAATGCCACGTCGCATCCGCCAACCGCATTCAATGCGGTGAACGTACCACTGCCGGTGCCACCAGGCTGATGTGACCCTTCGGCCGTTGGATTCCTGACACGTGTCCTCTCATCGCATTTATTGCTGCTATAAATAGCAGCCCATTTCTCCTTGTAATCGACATCCCGATTACACACGCAGAGTTCATTTAATAAAATCGGCTCTCTCTCCTCCTATTTACTCCAACTTCTCTCTAAGTTATTCCCGCAATAACCCCCCGGATAAGATACCCCCCGGGTAGACTATCCATCATTTGGTGCTCTCGTTGAGAGGTCAGAACAATCAAGTAAGAAACCCTCCCCCTCTACCAAACACAAAATACTTACCAGAAATGGGAAGAACCACCCGTGCCCAGTCCAAAACCCTTGAGGAGAACCACATAGCCCCCGGCGAAACCAACGGTGCTGAGGCCTCCAACAGGCTCTTAGTACCCGAGGGTGGTGTCATCCTTGAGTTGGAGCAGGCCACCGCTGACCTCCGTCAGCAGCTACAGAAGAACGCCCCTGATGCCCGCATTGGCCTTGATAATCGAAGGAGGGACCGGAGTGAGAACCAAGTTCCCCCTCCGGCCCCGGCCATCGATCTTCAGGCAGCTTTTGCGGCCTTTGTTCAAAACATGGCTCTCAATTCCGGAGCCCTCGCCTCTCAGACACCCCTCCAGCCCTACGCTGGAGGAAATGTTATTCAATTGCCACCGCTCCCTCCTTTGTTCAACAATCCTCCCCCGGGGATTGGCAATGCCGAGGGGGTCATGGCGCAGGATACCGCCTCCCAAGAGGCCCAGTCCAGGGACAAGCGCCCCATGATGAAGGAGAAGCCCCGAACCTCTGCACTTGAGAGGCTCGGGGGAGCTCCCGGGCACCGAGTGGTCCAAGACCGCCTCGGGAAACAAGCGCTCAGCAGGCCCCAGGAAAGTGGAGCCTCCGCTTTGGGTGCCGAGGGCGTGCCTCCCCCCCGAAGCAAAGGCAAAGCTCTCCTCCATGCCGATGATGCCAGGCACCAAATCACACAGGCGCAATCCCTCCGGGCCAACTCCCAAGGGGTTGCCCCGAAGGATCCCAAGGACGAAATCATTGAAGCCCTCCTCCGTCAACTCGAGGAAAATCGTCAGGCACCGCCGACGGCTTCCACAGCTAGGCCAGATCCGGAGTACGCCGACCTCCGGGCACAGGTGGAGGAAATGAAACGTAAACTTGCCGAAGGCTCAGGCGAGCCCCCCATTCAACTCCGCACTAGAACCCCCTTCACCCCAAGGGTGTTGGCGGCCAAAATCCCCCACAAATATCGCGGGCAACCCATCAAACCGTATGAGGGGAAGACAGATCCCCAAGAGCATTATAGCCGCTATCAAAATAGCATGATGATGATGGGGGCCTCGGATGAATACTTATGCCGTTGGTTCCTTTCCACCTTGGAGGGACCAGCGTATGAGTGGTTCAACCGGTTGCCCGAAGGCAGCATTGATTCTTGGCAAGAACTTGCCCACCGCTTCCTTACGCAATTTGCTGGGAGGCATCGCTCAAAGAAACACTTCTCCCACCTCCTAAACGTGAGACAACAGAAGGAAGAAACCCTTCGGAATTTCCTAGAACGCTGGAGGCAGGCCTCCCTCGAAGTCGAAGGCGCTGATGACAGGACACTAATGGCCCTCTTCCACACCGTCCTCCGCAGCGGTAACTTCTCCCGGAGCCTTATCACTGATCCCCCCCGCGATTATACAAAGGCCCTTCAGCGGGGGGACCGATACGCTGAAGCGGAGGAAATCGAGAAGGACCGCCGCAACACGGATCCTTCTCAGAAAAATGAAGGCAGGAATCGGCCCGGAGGGCCTCCCCCTCCGGTCAACCGAGAGGCGCAGTATAACGATCGCTCCCGGGGTGGCCAAGCCAGACCCGGGGGCGGTTACAAGAATAATCCGAAGGCATGGGCGCAACCCGTCCTCCTTGAGCACCCACGCACTCCCTTGACGCATCCCGTCAGCGTCATCCTTGATCATGCTGAAGAGCGGGGGCTCGTTGAGCGAGACTCCCGTACACCCCTCGAGATTTATGCCATCGGTCCTGATGAGCCCTACTGCCGCTTCCACCGCCACCATGGACACAAAACCGACGACTGCCATCAGCTAAAGAACGCCATCGAGAGGCTGATACAGGCGGGCCACTTGTCTCAATTTATCAGGGGCCCTCCTCCCCAGGGCCCCCTTCACCATCAAGGGCCACCGCCGAAGGCAAACAAGTGGGTGAACCCCAACACCATCCCCTTGGGGAACCCACAGGGGAAGAAACGTGAAATTGGGGGCCTCGATGACGGGGGAGAGGGCTCACACCAACAATACAAGCGCCACATCCACATGATTAATGGTGGCAACACTGGTGGAGACTCCACCAGCCAGCGGAAGAAGTGGGCTCAATCCCTCTACGTTGGGGAGGTCAGCCACGTGCCCCCAACTAAGAGGCCGAGGGGGGAACCCATCTTCTTCACAGATGCGGACCTCCCCTCGGGTTCTCTGCCGCATAGGGATGCCCTCGTCATTCGCACCGAGATCAATGACGCCATCATCCTCCGGACTTACGTCGACACGGGGAGTTCTGTCAACGTCATGTATCTCAGCACTTTTCAGGAGTTGGGACTCGACAGGGGGTCCCTTCGGCACATCAACACCCCCCTCTCCGGATTCACAGGGGATAGCATAGACGCCGAAGGCGTCATCACACTCATGGTCGAATTCGGCGACGGATCCCATAGAGCCAAGCTCGAAGTGGAATTCGTCGTCGTCAACCTCGACTGCGCGCACAACATCATCCTCGGCCGGCCTGCCCTCGAGGACTTGGAAGCCGTCATCTCCATGAGGCACCTCTGCCTCAAGTTCCCCACACCCACCGGCATCGGCTATTCGAGGGGGAATCAGAAACTCTCCAGGGCCTGCTACCTTCAACTTACCAAGAAGGTTAGTAAAACTGAGTTTCGAGTCGACACCATCACCGCCAAGGCCCTGGGGGAAGAAGAAGGTAGGCCGAGGGCTGAGCCTGCCGAGGACACCGAAGACTTGATACTCGATCCGGCCAAGCCGGAGAGAGTCCTGAAGATTGGAGCCAAGCTCCCCGAAGACCTGAAGGCTGACATCACCAAGACCCTCCGCGCCTACTCCATCGTTTTTGCGTGGGGGCCGGAGGATATGCCAGGAATTGACCGAAGGGTTATCACCCACCGCCTGGCGGTGGACCCTTCGGCCAAACCGGTGCAGCAACGAAGAAGACCCCTCTCAGCCGAGAGAAGGGAGTTCGTAAAGAAAGAGGTGTCTATGCTCCTCTCCATCAAACACATTAAGGAGGTGAAGTACCCTTCTTGGTTGGCTAATGTAGTCCTCGCACAAAAACCTCCTACCTTCCGCATGTGCGTGGACTACACTGATCTGAATAAGGCGTGCCCTATGGACCCCTTCCCTCTGCCGAACATTGATCAACTTGTGGATGAGACCGCGGGATGCGAGATTATGTCATTCCTCGACGCATTCCGCGGATATCATCAAATCTACATGCATGAGGAAGACGCTGAAAAAACTGCCTTCATGACACCCGAAGGTATCTTCTGTTATCTTGTGATGGCCTTCGGCCTCAAGAATTCAGGCGCCACCTACACCCGAATGGTGGCCAGAGTCTTTCAAGCCGTCTTGGGGCGCACTATGGAGGCCTATGTTGACGATATGATTGTCAAAAGCAAGAAGGCCGGCACTCACGCCGAGGACCTCCAGGAAATCTTCGCCATCATGCGAAAATTCAACCTCCGACTGAATCCAAAAAAGTGCACCTTCGGCGTGCAGGGAGGAAAGTTCTTGGGCTACATGGTGAGCCGAAGGGGTATTGAGGCCAACCCCGAGAAAATTCGGGCCATCATCAACATGGAGCCTCCACGCAACGTCAAAGAAGTTCAACGGCTGACGGGTCGCCTGGCAGCCCTCAACCGTTTCCTCTCCAAGTCGGCCGAGAGGGCCCTCCCCTTCTTCCAAATCATGAGGAAGACGGCGGGTTTTCAATGGACATCTGAATGTCAAGAGGCCTTCGACGAACTCAAGAAGTACCTCTCCTCTCCCCCGGTGCTCTCCAAACCAAGGGCGGGGGAGACTTTGTACTTATATCTCGGTGTTAGCCCTGCGGCTATCAGCTCAGTACTAATCCGAGAGGAAGACGGCATCCAACATGCCATCTTCTACGTCAGCAAAACCCTCCGGGAGGCCGAACTCAGGTATTCTCCCGTCGAGAAGACGGTGCTAGCCATCGTTTGGACCGTCAAGAAGCTTGGCCACTACTTTCAGGCTCATCCGGTCCAAGTGCTCACTCATCAACCCCTCGGCGCCCTCATGAGGAGTCCCACTAGCTCCTCTCGGATGGTGAAATGGGCCATCTTCCTCAGCCAATACGACATAGATATCCGTCCGAGGCCTGCCATCAAGGGCCAAGCCCTGGCAGACTTCGTGACGGAATGCACCGCAAGGTCAGCGGTGGATGAAGAGCCTTCGGCTACTCTTGATGAGTGGTGGACCCTCTATACCGATGGCTCCTCGGCCACCAAAGCATGTGGAGGGGGAGTAGTCCTCATTACTCCCGAGGGCTTCCGCGCCTATTATGCCATCCGTTTCTCCTTCAAAGTCTCCAACAACGAGGCCGAATATGAGGCCCTCCTCTGCGGCCTTCGGCTGGCAGCAAATCTGAAGGCTAAGTTGATCCACGTCAAGTGTGACTCCAAACTTGTTGTGGGTCAAATTTCCGGGGAGTACGAAGCCAAGGAAGGGAGGATGAAACAATACAAAGAAGCGGCTAAGGAGTTGCTCAAGGTGTTTGAGGCACATTCTCTCACCCAAATACCGAGGGCTCAAAACTCCGAGGCCGACATTCTATCCAAGCTTTCGGATGAATCCCCCGAACACCTCTCCAAAATTGCAAGAATTGAGGAACTCAGCCTCTCAAGCATCCACGCGAGCCCCGTTATGAACATTAACCTGAGGCCGGAGGATTGGATCTCCGACATCATCGCCTTCATCACCACAGGGCAGCTACCCCAAGACGAAGCCCGCGCCAAATTGACAAAACTGAGGGCTCCCAGCTACACCCTCGAAGACGGGAGGCTTTACAAAAGATCCTACAACGGCACCCTCCTTCGGTGCCTTCACCAAGATGAGGCCGAAGTCGCCATGGAGGAAGTGCACAGTGGCACTTGCTCAGCTCACCAGGGACCCTTCTCCATGTCCCGAAGGCTCATAGTTCAGGGCTACTTTTGGCCCACGATGGCTAGAGATTGTGCTGATCTGGCCCGAAGGTGCACTGCTTGCCAACACTTTCAGAAAGCCCCCGGCAGGCCAGCGGTCAACTATGCCCCCATCAGCACCGCTATACCCTTCTCTAGATGGGGAATCGACCTAGTAGGCCCTCTGCCGAGGGGTACCTCCAACAACAGGTACATCATCGTTGCCATTGACTACTTCACCAAATGGGTGGAGGCCGAACCCCTCGCCAGCATCACGGAAGCCCGGTGCCGTCACTTCGTCCTCAAAAATATCCTCACAAGGTTTGGCGTCCCCCAACAAATTATCTCCGACAACGGGACTCAGTTCGAGGCAGCCCCATTCTGTGCCCTTCTTGAAGCTTGGGGCATCAAGCACACATTCTCTTCCGTTGCCTATCCTCAGGGCAACGGGCAAGTAGAGAACGCCAACCGAACCCTACTTGAAGGGCTGAAGAAGAAGCTGGAAGCCGAAGGGGGAGGCTGGGTAGAAGAACTTCACAACATCTTATGGGCCTATCGCACGACCCCTCGGCGCGCAACAGGCGAGACACCCTTTTCCCTGTGCTATGGCTTTGAGGCTAAGGCTCCAACAGAAGTGACCCTTCCGACCCGAAGGGTGGAACAATATGAGCCCGAGGTCAACGACGCCAACATGGCCCTCGACCTTCATCTCATCTCGGAACGCCGAGAGCAAGCCTTCCTCAGGGCCGAAAACTATAGGAGACAAGTCAAAGGCTACATCGACGCCAAGGTCCGCTCCCGAGAATTTCAGGTGGGTGACTACGTCCTCCGACGAAGGGAAGCCAGCCTACCCACCGAAGGAGGAAAAATGGCTCCCAAGTTTGAGGGCCCCTACATCATCTCAGCCATCATCAAACCAGGGACATACAAGCTTAAACGCCCCAATGGGACGGAGGTCCCTAGACATTGGAATGTGCACCACCTTGTCAAGTTCTATCAATAAGGCATGAGCGGCGAAGCCCTCATCCTCAGCAAGTGTAAATATTAATGGCCCAAGGCCCCTTCTGTTTTTGAAGAATAATCAAAAGGCCAAGCCTTCATCACCTACATATTATACAAGCGGCCCAAGGCCTCATCTCTTCACCATAAAAGGCCCAAGGCCACTCCCTCTTATGAGGAGGAACAACAATTTAGGTACCAAGTACCAAGTGTATGGGTCACCCCCATCACTCTTTGAAAACACCAAGTGTTTTCAAAAACTTTTACATATTCCTACAAAAAAAAAAAAAAAAAAAAAAAAAAAAAAAAAGAAAAACCGGGGGGTGCAACACCCCTCGGCTCCGGCTGGTACCAAGTGCCCCCGGCTATTTGTGTTCTACACACAAATAAAACCCTTCCCAGGAACGCTTTCCGCGCCATCCCCCAAGGGGAGGCAGGCAACGGACCATGTCCCGGGCCCAGGATTCGACTTCCACAAACGAAACGCTCCCCGCGCTATCCCCCAAGGGGAAGCAGGCAACAGACCATGTCTCGGGCTGAGGGGACGACTTTCAAAACCGAGGCGCTTTCCGTGCTATCTCCCAAGGGGAAGCAGGCAACAGACGATGTCTCGGGCCGAGGAAACGACCCTCAAACCCTTCGGGATATCGGAAGGTCATTCCCGAAGGGGGAGCCAACGGTTTGTTCCGTTGCCTCCCATATAGGCCAAGCCTTTCCTAGAAACCAAGTTTCTAGATGCCTCTCCTACACCATCTGAAAAAAAAAAAAAAAAAAAAAATGATGTGTAGGGGGGAAGGAACTCCCCGGATGCTATTCTCCCCGGAGGCTCAACACTTCGGATATACATTGCCGAAAGCTGCTACAAATGCACAAGAAAATCTCTCAACATCGAGTCATCTGGCTACATAGCCGAAAGCTTCACAAGCAGAACCTCACTAAGTCTATATGTGCACAAACCGGAGGCCTCAGGCCGAAGGCAGAATGTCACCAGGCTCACAGGATCTGTTGGAAACACATCTCAGAATTTCACTAAGTCCATAATCTCGAACCCCTCGGCAACCATATGTACCGGGGGCTCAGAGCAGTTCCCATACCGGAAGGTTCACTACAAATACTATTGGGATATTGTGGAAATTTGACTAAGTCCACAATTGGAGACCCTTCAGGAGAGAACAGGGATGCCCTCTTCACTTACAGGGTTGCGGCCGATGGCCCCCCGAACTACTTGGTAGTGACCTAAAGCTACACTGCTAATTCCAATACCTCACCACCGAAGGCATACGCTGGGATCTTACTTAAGGAACTTTCCAAGCCCCCGGTGATTCTACTCTACATCCGAAGGGTTCTGATCAGGTTTTACTTGGAAAATTTTCTAAGTAAAATGAGAATAGCCACAAAGGAGAACATCATACATTCAAAATGCGAAGGAAGAAAGAGAAGCAAAGATATACATTCATTCATACAATAAAATGAGAGCCGAAGGCAAAACATTCATCACCGAAATACACAAGTACAGAAGATGTTTGTTTACAAATATAGTGGGCCGAAGCCGAAGCCTACTGTTACGAATGTCTACATATGGAAAATTCTAAGCCTCTGCCTCTTGGGCGACATCTTCTTTCGGCTTGGAGGCCGCATCATCTTCGGCTTCTTCGTTGTCTCCCTCGCCCATAAGCTCGGAGTCCTCGAGATCCGGCCTCTCTTCACCTTCGGGCAGAGGAACCCGGACATCTGGCTGCAATGGGGGGAGGCCGTATGCTGCCGGATCAAATTCTCTCGGGTCGATTTTCAAATGTCGGGCCAACCTCCGGTAGATCATCTTCTGGGTGAAGAATTCACCACCGTCATAATAGTCTTTACCCTTTCGGGCAAGCCATTCAGCACCGGGGCCTCTCACCCAGGAGTCAACCTTCTGCTCCACCACCGAGGCCACCCACCCCTCGTGGTCGGCCACCATCCAGCCCCCGGCGAGGAAGGCCTCGACTGCTCTCTTCTTAGCATCGGCCACCGCTTCGGCCTTAGCACTCTCGGCAGCTTCGGCAGTAATCTTGGCGGCAGCCGCGGCGGCTTCCTCAGCGGTAGCCTTCCCCTTGGCTTCAGCATCCTCCAGCCTTTGCTTCATGCCCTCGATCTCCAACCGGAGGGCCTTCTCTGCATCGGCAAGCTTCCTTCGGAGGGCCGCCTTCTCCTCGTCGGATTTCTTCAAGGCCTCATCCGCCTGGCACTTAGCGATTCTCAACTGCTCAACCCTCCGGGCCTGCTCCGAAGCGGCCAAAGCAGCCTGCAAGTAAACACATAAGGACAAAGCTTAGCACCAAAACGAAACACCGGAGGGTGCTATCTAAACGATGACGAAGTGCAAGCAAAAAAGGCAACTTACCATAGTGCTATAGCTGGCCACTTTGTAGTCGAGGATGTCATCCTCGAGCCTAGCGAGCACAGACCTGTCCTTCGAGGACATCACCCCTCGCATGAACCCGACGGGATGTAGAGTGCCATGCATAACGGAGGTCCCCGACTTGATGGGGAATTGAACGATCTCCGCCGGCCGAAGGCCTTCATCAACAGGAGAAGGAGGAGAACGAGGGGGAGTATCCGTCGGGAGGTTCGAGGATGGTTGCTCCTCGACTATCACAATGGGGGCATCCTTTTTTCCGAGGGCCCCCTTCTTCTGCTTCTTGTTCTCCGGGGGAGCGACGCCCTTCCCAGAGTTCTTCCTCTTGAGCTCCTCACCCTTGGAGCCCCCGGCACCAGCACCGGAATCAAGTGCTTTGGAGGGACCCTCCCCCTCCGGGACTTGAGACGCCCCATCATTCTTGAAGAATTCATCGACGGGTTTTTGAAACCCCGTCTCTTTCTTCTTCTTTGGCTCCTTGGCCAGTTTTTTCTTGAGGGCGGCGAAATTGGAAACGTCCATGCTAGCGCCTGCAAAACAACAAATAAAGTCAGACCGAAGGGGTCAACTACAAAAGAAGGGAAATGGGGAAATACGAAAATCCTAAGTACAAAAAAGATGACCCTTCGGAGACTACCTCCTATACTGCCGAAGGCTCTTTCGAAAACGGGGTATTGCTCGTCTTTTTCCCCCAAGAAACGGTATCGCCGGAAGCCAAGAGCCAACAAATCCTCGGGGAGAGTAGAATCCTTAATAGTCACGTGCTTCGTGGCCCCCGGCAGCAGGGCAGCAATCTTCTTCCCCTCCTTCTGAAGCGCGGCACTCCCCACCTTCGGGTGACGCCGGAAGTGATTGCGCAGCTCCCTCGGGAACGGATTTTCCGCCATCTTAATGTAGCAGAAACGGTCCTTCCACCCCTTGTGAGACGAGGGCACGTCATCAAACAACCTCCAGGGAGCGAGCTGTTGCAGATTTGCGAACCCCTCGGAGTTGGTGTGGCCCCCTCGGCACAGGTTGAAGCTTTGAAAGAACAAGTCCAGAGTCGCGGTTACCCCTCGAGCCCGGCAAAGCTGAAGGAAGCCAGTTATGTAAGAATGGCTGTTGGGGGTCAGCTGGCAGGGGGCTAACCCCACGTACCTAAGGTACTCGAGAAGGAACGGGTGAAGCGGGAACCGGAGGCCCATGGCAACCGACAGCACGTGGACCGCAAAACAGCCCTCCGGAGCCCGCAACAGGAGATCATCGGGTCCCGGTTCAATTACAGTCGCCGAGGGGCCGACATGCAACTGCGTGACATAGCATTCTGCCCGATCAGCCTTCGATCTCAGCGCGAGGGCGGCAGTGTTCAGCCATGAATGCCCCTCGGGAATTCCAACAGGCTTCCCGCAATCAACGGCGGTTTGCTTGCCTTTCGGTGCAGCCTTCGTCTTTTTCCTCTTCTTCCCCACGGCGACACTGAGGGGTTCCGGATCTAGGGGCCGGGAGGTGCTAGCTTCACCGGCACCACGAAGTGGGAGGACAGCGACTGTGACTTCTTGCCTCTCCTTCTCTTCCTCTTCTTCGGCCACCTGGAGCGCGAGGGCCATTTCTTCATCCTCGGCTACCTGCTCGAATTCTTCGGCTTCAGCCTCCGTCCTCAGCTTATCTTGTACAGCCATCGCCACTTCAGAGTCATTTGGGGATGAGGCATGGACGCTAGATGACTCCACGTCCGAGATACTCTCGGATTCCACCGGGGCCTCCTTCGATAGGTCTTGTGAATCGCTGGCAGAAGACATCCTTCGGCGCTTGTCTTTCGAGAGAATCGGGAGAGAGGGAATATCTAATGTCCTAACAGGACTCTAACACTAGATCTTGCTGGCAAAGGGCAAAATATGCTAAGGAATGAAAGAACCAAGTGAAGAACTGACCTCGGATTCTAGGGTTTGATTGAAAAACACTTTCTCTCTCTAAAAATCACTTCAACAGAGCTTCGCCTCACAAGAATCGCGCAAGGAGAATGACCTCTGGCTTTGGGTATTTATAGGAAATGGGCCTCGATGTATGGGCCTCCGTTTGAAAAGCCATCATTACATGCCGCCGATTTGACCAATAGGCGCCATCCGCCCACTCTCAGCCACCAAAAACTTGACACGTGGAACCCCTCTCCAACGGCTCTATTCCAACGGCTCTATTTTAAAAAAAACTTGAGGCGAGCTCATCTTTGCAGCCTCCGGCTAACACTCCCACAGCCTTCAGCCAATGCATTCCAACATAGCGCCTTCAAGCCTGCGGCAGCATAAGCACCTAGCTTATCAATAATATCACCCCTCGGGTTTTCATCACCACATCATAACTCCTTCAGCCCGAACTAACCTTCGGCCCAAAGGAGTGGGGGACTGGGATACACCCCTCGGGAATCATACAAAAACAAAAATTCCCTCATGCAAAGATTTACAATTGACGCATGTAGCCCCCGGGCACCAGAGCAGAAACCCCCCGGGTACATGCTCCAATATACCCTTCGGCAGAGACAGGATATCACAAGTTTTCCCCGAATCACTCGCGGAGATGAAGGAGCCCTCATCACAACACATGCATGCAATACATCTATGCTTTCCCCAGAAAACCCTCGACATGTGAGGGACTGAGGGGAGCCCCCGGCGAACATGCGAAGGTTATGAATACCTTCCCTCAGAAAACCCTCGACATGTGAGGGACTGAGTGAAGCCTTCGGCATTCAGCAGAAGGCAAGTTCTCCAGCAAAAGCACCCAGCGAAACAATGCAGCCTCCGAGAGAATAAACAAAACTACTCCTTTTCCCTCAAGTACCTTTCGGCAAAAGGAGTGAGGGACTCCTGATGGAGTATATGGCCCAGGAACCCCCGGCCCATAGACTCCTACTTCTCCTACACAAGTCCATTGAGCCCAGGAAACAACTCAGGCCCAAATGCGACGGCCCAAGCCTCAAAGCGGCCCGGAATACACACTGGGGTGCCTTCGGCCTCCTTGGCCGAAGGCCCCAAAACTCACAGAACCGCCATATTCGACCATGCGAAGCTACTGGGAGAAATTGACAGAAAACAGGAAGCCCTCGGCTCAACCAAGCCTTCGGCTACACAGGGGGCCTTCGGCCATACATGGAGCCCTCGGCTACGCAAGGAGCCTTCGGCTGAACTAGCTCAATCATCGAAGATTCCTTTTAGAGACAGCCAACCACCGCATTTAATGCCACGTCGCATCCGCCAACCGCATTCAATGCGGTGAACGTACCACTGCCGGTGCCACCAGGCTGATGTGACCCTTCGGCCGTTGGATTCCTGACACGTGTCCTCTCATCGCATTTATTGCTGCTATAAATAGCAGCCCATTTCTCCTTGTAATCGACATCCCGATTACACACGCAGAGTTCATTTAATAAAATCGGCTCTCTCTCCTCCTATTTACTCCAACTTCTCTCTAAGTTATTCCCGCAATAACCCCCCGGATAAGATACCCCCCGGGTAGACTATCCATCAGTGGTCTTTTGGCAGGTTGCCCTAGTCAAACCCCTATGGAACAGAATTTAAAGCTCCGGCCGGACGATGATAGCCCCCTAGTGGATGCCCCTTCCTACCGACGACTTATTGGGCGGTTACTATATCTCACTGTCACTCGTCCGGACATTGTTTATTCTGTAAGTCAACTCAGTCAATTCCTTGGCACCCCCAGACAAACGCATCTTGACGCTGCCATACGGGTACTACGGTATTTAAAACAAACACCAGGACAGGGTATATTCTTGTCTTCTGAAGAGGACTTCACCCTGCAAGGATATTGTGATGCTGATTGGGCAGGATGCTCTTTCACTCGTCGATCGAGTACTGGTTATTTCATCACCCTTGGTAATTCACCCATATCTTGGCGAACGAAGAAACAGTCTGTTGTCTCTCGCTCTTCTGCTGAAGCAGAATACCGAGCTATGGCCGTCACAGTTAGTGAAATTTTGTGGTTACGATGGTTACTAAAAGATCTCACAGTTCCTCAAGTGGGCCCTACATCGCTTTATTGTGATAATCAAGCCGCCCGACATATTGCGCTTAACCCGGTTTTTCATGAACGTACCAAACACGTTGAAATAGATTGCTACTTCGTCCGAGAGAGGGTTGCTAGTAATGAAATTAGACCATTGTCTATCTGCACGAGTAATCAGGTGGCCGATATTTTTACCAAAGCACTTGGGACAGATCATTTTCGCTACCTTCGAAGCAAGTTGGGTGTTCGTAATCTTCACACTCCACCTTGAGGGGGAGTATTGAGATATTTGATATTTTAATATTCTTATTATATATTATCACACATGTAATAGGTTGGCTTGTCATGCCTACTTGCATGACCCATGCAAGTTGTAATCTCTCTCTCATGTAATCATCTGCCATGCATGTATACTATAAATATGCCATATGCATTGTTCAATAAAGATACGAAGGAGAATTATCTCTCCATATATTAAACTCTTCTTCATATATTAATTAAACTCTTCTCCAAATTTATTTCTAATTTTATCATGTAATTAAAGAAAAATAACAGAAGTGTGACTATTTTAGAACATCCAAAAATATGGTTAAATATATCATTTTTAACATGTCACATGACTAACTGTCATTACACATCCATCACCCTGCATATCACTATAAATATTTCAATTTTTTTTTTGCAACTCATATTTCAGTATTTTATAAAAAGCGATCTGCGGTGAATAAACGAAAATAATTAGGATGAGATGGAAAAGAAAGTGCACTAGATTTTAGATTTGGAACTATTTTATCATTTTTGGGAATTATTGTGATGGAATTATTCAAATGCAGATTTTTTTTATTGAAGGTTTGGGAGCAATATTTTTGTCATTTTCTGATCATTGTTCCATATGGTAATACTAATGAAACATGAGTTTATGTGATCTTGAATATTTATGAAAGACAATTAATTAATATAGGTGAAAAGTAATGAATGAGCTTGAGGAATTCAGTAATGAGCTTGGGAAATAGTTAATGCCCTACAAAAAAGTCAAAAGGATACTATCATGTTCAATAGTTCAACTGAACATTTTTCGAGCAGTTGTAGACTTGTAGTTGCTTTGTATCATACCAATACTTCACAATATATTTAAAGTTCGAGTAATTATTTGATATTCCTCAAAAGATTTCCCCTAATATTCAAAGATTGTTCAAGTAAACTTAAAGAAATTTGAACACGAATCTTTTTAACTTGCAATAGGTCAAACTCAATAAACTTTTAATGAGTACAAGGTGGGGATGCTAGTCATCCAAAATTGTGAAAAAGGTACTCATCGACTGTTTTTTCTACCAAAAATCGCAAAAAGTATCACTTAGCTCAAAGCCTAAAACCAAAGAATATTGTAAAGATGTTGAAGTGACTTAGTACATCTTTGATATGAATCTTTTCTACCTACACAAAAATTTAAAATTATCAGACGGAGGCTAATATTTTAAGAAAAAACGTATTCTTGCACAAATTATACTGAATAAAATATGCCAATGGAAACTACTTATTCTTGATTGTGATGAATTCCAAACATTGATGTCCTCAAAAGAGTATTACACTGATGTCATCAAATTAGAAGGTGTTTGACTATGGTTAAATTATATGATTTGCGGAGATTATGATAAAATATTATAGAGATGAATGGATAAATTCGAAAATAATATTTTATTGGGCTGAGTTGCCGATCCATATTGTCTCCACTTGTTGAGAATACAATTGGGCTTCCCATTATGGCAGTCCATACAGCCCTAGAGTTACATTCCGTATTGTCTTCGAATTCAGCCACGTCATGTTAGAATGGGACCCACGAAAAGAACTGGAACTGCTGAGCTAGGGAGGAGACATTTGGAACGTTGAGAAAGCCGCGAAACATCTCGAAGGTCGTAGACAAAACCGATCACTCTCTATATATCTCTAACTAAAAACAAAATAATATTATTCACAAGAAAGAAGAATCAGAAAATTAAAGCAGTACTCCTTACCAGATAAGCTCGGAACTCTTCATCGTTTTCTGTTGGTTGATCGATCGATTGAATTGAGCTGGTGGCTTTTGTGATTTTTGTCATTTAATTTTCTTCGATCTTCATTGTAACGACTGTAAGTATATCTCGGTTCATTTTTCAGTTTCATGATCGTCTTTTTAGTTTATTTATTTTACTCGGAGGTTTACGACGTAACGCCCGGCTAAAATTGTAATTTTCCGTTCCTGATTAATAAAGGTCTTGGAATCTCAACTGGCAAAATTAATGCATAATGTTTAATTTTATGGTTCGTCTAATTGAATGCTGAACCTAGTTTTGTTCATGTTTATTTGGAATTCACGTCATTCAAAAATGAAAAAAGTGTGTTTTAAGCTAGGTTTTTGGAGAACCTGTGTTTTCCGGTAGTGATGTATCCAGGCAAATTCCTGGTTGAAATCAATTGTCCAATCCTCTATAACTTGTTAGGTTATATGAGCATGGCCGCGTTTAGTTGTTTACTGTTTAGTGCTCTACATAGGGGCATTGGTGGATTCCAGCTCTGAAGAAAACAAAATTTTATGTGAATTGTTGAGATTTAGTCTCATTTCGTTTCTTCTCTTCATTTGTCAATCCTTTATTCTATAGACTTATTTAATTTCTTCTCTCCTTTTGACAGCAGATATCAGATTTTCCGGAAAAGAAAAATGGATTCTTATCCATACCATAAGAATCAAATCCCCACTTTCCCATATTCTTATTATTATCCCAATGGTCAAATGCCTGCCAGGCCTGATATGAACGTGGATCCGGGTAAGTTTTACGGATCTTGGCCATTAGGTGGCTATCCATATCCAGTACCCCATGGCGGTTGCTGCCATAGCAGTAATTTTCAACAACCAAGTTCGTGTGCTCTCAGACCTCCTTACCCCCACATTGCACCCCATCCTTCCCACTATGCGCCTCCAGGACCGTATCCTTTTCACTATGCGCCCCCTCCATACTTCTCAATGGAGCAGCCGCATTATGGTTTTCCAAATAATTACCCCACAGATCATCATTGCTGTGGGTGCCCAAACCATCCTTGCAAGAAGAATGAGACAAAGGATTTGAAGATTGAGGAGCATGATGAGAACGTGGATAGGAAGACTGGTGAAGCTATGGTTCCTTTCAACGCCTGGAGTCATCCTTATCCAGTTGGTTGGTTTCCCTACGGTGATGTTAGGAGAGAGTACCCAAAAGAGCAGGGAAAGGCTTATAGTGGCTGGTCCCCTTTAAATTACATGCAGAATTCTGAAGGAATGAAGGATGGGGAAGACTTGCGGCTAACAACACCACATAAACAAGATGGTAAGAGCATGCCTTTTCCATATCCAATAGTCTGGATGCCTGACCAACCAAAAGATAATCCAAAGATTGGAAGGAAAGTGATTGATTTGGGTCCAAAGTCTTCTTCTGATCAGGAATTACTGCCCCTCTTGGAACCCAATCCAAAAGGGTCCTTGGATGATGAAGGTAAGGCCTTCAGTTCTGGAGTTGAGGAAAAGAAGACGGTAAACAAAGGAGTGTCTTTCCCAAAGGTCATTCCTGTAAAGCAGTTGGAAGATCATAATGACATGAAGTCCCCTTCAAACCAGATGGAAGGAAACTCCGCCCATGCTACTATGAAGCCAAAGAATGAAACTGAGGACAAAAAACTCATCAAGGAGAATGGTCCTAAACAACAAGGATCCTCTTCTAAAAAGCCATCTAAGCTACCTCCTGTTTGTCTCAGGGTTGATCCCTTTCCAAGGAAAAAAGGTCATAACAAACCACATGATAAGCCAAAGGACAAACATCATGCGCCATTGAATGGGGTAGGGAACAGTGAATGTGAAGGCTCGTGTGGGGTTAGTAATAAGGTGGAGGGGAGCAAATGCAGCACTGAAACTTTTAATGTCAACATTGAAGAGACAACCCAAGGGGAGGATACAAAGAAAGAAGTGGTTGTTGGATGTGCTGTTCCTACTGGTGAAAGTGAAAGCCAAATAGGTAGTGTTGGAGTTGAAAAAGTTGCTCCCAGTGAGCAAGAAAAGAGAACATGTCCTGGAAAAGTTGTACTCTGCGATAAAACGAAGGGTCAAACAGAAACACTGACCAAAACAGAATTATCAGAAAGTGAGGCAGCCACCAAGATTCAGTCGGCATATCGTGGTTTTGAAGTGCGTAAATGGGAGACTCTCAAGAAACTAAAGCAAATATCCAGTTTTAGAGAGAAAGTGCTCGAGTTAAGGACTCATATTCAGGCTTTAGAGGATTCTTCTGACAAACCCGTTGATGACAAGCAGAAAAATGTGATTGCGGAGACCATAATGAACCTTCTACTGAAGCTTGATGCAATTCAGGTATATAAAACAACTTTCACGATATCCTTGTCTAGTTTTTGGAATACTAGTTTGATGGAAATGTTGGTAGCACAATTTCTTTTGCTTTGTTTATTTCCTTATTTTAGTGGTGGAAGGGAATTATTTTTCACAGCACCTCCCTGTCCATGAGACTGACTTTTTATTTGCTTCTTTTTGCTGTAGGGTTTACACCCAAGTGTAAGAGAGGTTAGGAAATCGGTTACGAGAGAGCTGGTTAGTCTCCAGGAAAAGCTGGACTCTCTTATTGACAGAAGTCCACAACCACAAGCAACAACTAAGCACCACTCAACAGCTGAGAATGCTATTAGTGTTGATGGGAGTGCTACTAGTGTTGATGGGAATGCTACTGTCATTCAAGGGCACCCCAATAACACAATGGAGCAATGTGAAGAGGGGGAGCTGCCACCACTTCCACTGGAAAATTTACACGACTTGGTGCCGAATGATGGACAAGAAAATGGTGACCAGATAGATGATGTATTTGTCGTTGAAACTCAGCCGACTTCCATGGAATTATTAGAATCCAAGGAGATGTTGGACCTAGATCAGTGTCCATCATCAACTAACTATGATGTGGAGAAGACAGATGGTAGTTGTCTTGAAGTACTATCCCAGGAAGAGCAGCAAAAGGGTCTGAATGAGTCCTGTTTGTTCAAGAATCAGGTGAAAGAAACTGCACAAGTCCCACCACTAGATAACATTTTGAATGGTGTAGAGCATGAGGAAGAGGTAGAAGCACAAACTGATCAAGAAACTGGAATTTGCAGCCAGACATCCGAAGCAACAAAAGGGGATAGCGATGGACCTCCACAAGATGGTGCAAGTCTGGTGGAAGCAGAGCACTTCGATAGAAAATTGGAAGATGATCAAAAGAAGCAGCAGGTCCAGGATGAAAATGTTGAGCTAAAGAGTGGTGGAGAAACAGCTCCCAAAGTAGCAGAAGAAGCTGTTGTCAATGAAAATGTGGCAGCTGCTGAAGTTGCTTGTTGGGCGGCACCTTCTGACCAGGAAGGTGATCGTAAGCACGTAATGGAGGATAATGGAAAGTTGGATAGAGGAATGGAAGGTGATGATCAAAAGAAGCAGCAGGTCCAGGATGAAAATGTTGAGCTAAAGAGTGGTGGAGAAACAACTGCCAAAGAAGAAGCTGATGTCAATGAAACTGCGGCTGTTGCTGAAGTTGCTGGTTGGTCGGCATGTTCTGATCAGGAAGGTGATAGGAAGCACGTAATGGATGATAATGGAAAGTTGGATAGAGAAATGGAAGATGATGATCAAAAGCAGCAGCAGGTCCAAGATGAGAATGTTGAGCTAAAAAGTAGTGAAGAAATGGATGCCGAAGGAGGAGGAGCGGGAGAAGCTGCTGTCAAAGCAACTGCAGCTGCAGCTGATAATCGTGCATATTCAGATCTAGAAGGTGATGGGAAGCTGGTAATGGAGGAGAATGAAAAGTTGAGGAAGCTTATGGAGGGATTAGTTGAATCGGGTAAAGAGCAGTTGACCACCATATCTGCTCTCTCTGCTAGAATGAACCAACTTGAGAAGATGTTGTCCTCTTCTAGGAGAAAGAAGTTGAAAATGAGAAAGCACAAAAGTAGAGCACTTCCAGATATGGATTCATCCGAGGTTGTGTAATTGTATAAAATGAATCCGATTTTTGCTTCCTTTTTTGTAGGGTGTGCAAGTAGAGGGCATTACGTTTTGTTTGAAGTCAATTGCTACTTTCTGTTACTGAAAGTGTCTCAAAATATACGCACTTCGTATGTTTTTATCTTCTGTTGCCCTTCGAAGCGTATTAATATACACTCTCAAATTGATTGAATAGAATATCATATATCAATGCTCTCCTGAAATACACAGATTTAACGAAACATGCTTACTTTTTCAAACATTTCACGATCGCAGGATAATAATAGCAACTTAAAATCTGACAGAATGTATTATTACATTCTATTATACTGCGTCATAGTAAACAGTGCCGGCCATGGACTCAACTTGAAGAATGAAGAGCTCTTTCATATGCTCATCGCCGTCATCAGAGTGGTACCTTTTGTACTTGTTATTACAGTCTTGTGCAGGAACGTTTCAAGAGTGTAGCTGTTATATGGAGCACATGTTGGGTTGAGACATTATAAGGGAGTGTTTGCAATTGCTTCTGCTTAAAAAAAAACACTTTTGGAGATGTGAGGAAAAAGTGATTAGTAGGAAAAATTGATAGTGTTTAAGAAAAAAGTGATTTTGAAAAGTAAAAGTTGATAGTGTTTGGTAAAATAAGTGCTTTTTGTGTAATAGAAAGGGGAAAAACACTTTTCACACGCAAGTCGAGAAAAAGTAAAAATTGGTAGTGTTTGGTAAATAAGTGCTTTTTTAAGCCAAAAGCTGAGAAGTGTTTTTTTTCAAGTGATTGCAAACACTCCCTAAGTCTGGTGGCCAGAATGTGCTTGTTGGGTATTGGAGAAAAGTCTTCACCCGTGCTATTGTTAGTTGTGTTTTCAAATTACATTTTCCGGGTATTATTCCATAGAAAGTAGAAAGTTTTATGTCGTCTTTTATTTGTTTGTTTTCCATGATTGGGCCATGTGTTTTTATATGTGTAGACTAATTGTGTAACACCCACCCCGGCCGGTCTGGCCGGTTCGGGGCAGATGTCACTTTCGTTTATCGTTTAATAAAAATTCCCGATAAAATTTCAAAGTTGTTCAATTGTAAAATAAAAGTCCGATGATATAGTTTTGTTTTAATAAGCCCCATTAATCTAAGCTATATAAAAAAAAATACAATCATTGATTTAATAAAATTGTCATAAATAACTCTTTAATTACATTGAACTTATCCAAAACTTGAATTAATAAAGTCACATTAACTTTTAAAATAATGTCGGTTTACTAACTTTAAGGGAAAATGACACTAAAACAAAACATAAAACATGCATTGCAGTCCTCTCCAGATGTCTCTTTGTCCTCGAGCTCCAGCTTGATTCTCGTATTTACCTACGTGTAGAAAAACTACACGCTCAGCAATTGAATTGCTGAGTGGTACTATAATATAACATGTAGTAATGAAATATATGAACGTGTACTTATCACTTCAATTTTAGATAAATAAATAAAAGAGATTTATCGAAGTTTCAACCACAACTTTCATATTAATTAACTATGCCTTGATCTCATTTTAATTTGAGATATTTCTTAACTTGTTCATGTACTTGTAATGTGGTGGAAAAATAATCCCACATAAATAGATGTACAACGGAAGTCATATATCCAATGAGGTAATCATCTTCTCAATTCTTTAAAAAAAAACTATAATCTATTTTTCAACGTATTCATTTAATCTTCCATTTCAGTCGTTACTCCAAGGACCAGACTCTAGCTAAGGGTACAAATAAAATAGTTTATCATATAACTGTAGTTTCGTGGACCCTGGCCTGGGGTCATATGCTAGCATATCGTGGAGAACGAATCGTCGAAACAACCCGAACTCAGCGTGGAGTCGTAGTTGGTGTAACCAACTTGCGACCCAAAAACGTGGGAAACAAGACTACCCAAACCAGAGTTTAAGTAATCTTGAGACCAAAACTGTAAAACTGTGGTACCCAAAGACTAGCATTCTAAATCCTAGAATAAGACTTTTACATAAAAAAAATATTACAAGTTCTAGTACATATTATTCAAATAAGGTAAAAATAGCCCTGGTACATATTCGTAAACATACATTCGTAAACAAATAGACTTTTCACCCATATTTAGAGGGTTATACAAAATAGTTGTACATATCTATATCAACGACTTTCTGTTACTTTTTTTTTAATGGTAAAAACTTAATTCATTTCATTTTTAATAATGTTGATTATACAATGAGGAATATGATGAAAAACAACGCTAGAAGCAAAGACGATAGATGACCGTGCTAACGCATGAGCACTACCGTTAGCTTCACGCCTAGTAAAAACAACCTCAAAGTTGCTATGACTCTCAAGAATGGCTCTACATTCCCTGATGAGAGCTCCGTATTCTGTTCTGGCCACCTTGTCCGAATGTACATCTTCCACAACTTGTTTCGAGTCCATTTCAAAGATAATCTCATCATAGCTAAAACTTGTCATCCAACTCATAGCTTGTCTTAGTCCCCATGCTTCAGCTTCAGATGGAGATAATGCAGCCCTACACCACTCGGTTTTAGCTATTCGAAAGTGTCCCTGATAGTCCCTCACGCAACAGCCCTACACCTACTCTCTTTCCTTCGTAAAAAATGGCAGCGTCCACATTACATTTCAGCTTCCTTCCCGTCGGCGGACTCCATTTAGTGACATTAATAGTTCTAGCTACGCTGGCCGTATTTCCTTTTCGAGCACTTTCCCAGGCATGTAAAACCTCAGCTCCTCTGTGTATCACTTCCAGCGGTGTATCCCGTCGGCCCTCCCATAACCAACAATTTCTCCGTCTCCAGATGCTCCACATTGTCATCCCAACCATTTTTAATTTTTCATTTGAAAAGCTAGTAAAAATCTTCGAGAAGAAATCAAAGAAAGACTCCGCCCTAGAAACCACCTCTGACATGGAATCCCAAAGATGCATTCTTCTCCAGCAATCAACACTCTCTCGACAGGACAAAAAGGTATGCCAATTATTTTCCGGACTGTCCCCACATATGACACACACATCTGGACAATTGACCCCCTTAGCCCTTAGTCTATTTCTATTCGGTAGGCAATCACGAGCAGCTCTCCAAATAAAAGTGCGTACCTTTGGCGGGACTTGCAGATCCCAGATCTTCCTCCAAGGCCCTTGAACTTTAAGATGATTCGTATCCACCATCCTTTCCATGCAAATTCTATAAGCGCTCCGGACTGAATACCGGCCATCTTTCTCAAATCTCCAAATCATCGAGTCCTCTCGAGCTAAATTTAGTAAAGGAATCTTCAATACTTCATCCACATCCCTATCTTCGAAAAGCCCCCAAACCATATCTTCCTTCCAAACTCCTTCTTCTTTATTAATTAGTTGACTGACCTTGAGCTGCTCTAACATAATGCCACTTGTATGGATCCAAGGATCATCATTATTACGGAGCCACGGCTGACTCAAAACTAGAATGTTATCACCATTTCCAATGCTCCATCGATAGCCCTCTCTCACTAATACCCGAGCCGTCCAGATACTACGCCAAATAAAACTGGGGTTATGGCCCAAAGCTGCCCCTATAAAATCCCCATGTGGAAAGTACTTAGCCTTTAGAGTGCGTGAAACCATAGTATCCGGGTCGGAAAATAATTTCCAACCAAACTTGCCGAGCATGGCGAGATTGAAGCCCTGGAAATGTCTGAAGCCCATCCCCCCATCTTCCTTCCGTATTGTTAATTTATCCCAACTAAGCCAACATACTCCCCGACCATCATCCCTCCTTGAACCCCACCAAAAAGAATTAATCATTCGTTCAATCTCTTCTTGAAGAGTTACTGGAAGTGAGTAAACACTCATGCAATAGGCTGGAATAGCCTGGATGACAGACTTTATTAGCACCTCTTTGCCTGCCTGTGACAGAAGCTTGGAACTCCAACTCGAAATTTTCCGCCACACCCTATCCTTAATATATTTAAAAATAGATTTCTTACTTCTGCCAATCATAGATGGTAACCCCAAGTACTTACCAGTTCCCAAGCATGACCGAACTCCAAAAAGGTTAGCTATTTGCTCCTGTTTCAGCTCCTCAACGTTCCGGCTGAAATAAATTTCAGATTTTTGGAAATTAATAATCTGGCCGGATGCTTTAGCATAAACCCGAATGACATCTTACATATGTTTTGCCTCTCTTTCATTTGCCCGAAAAAAGATTAAACTGTCATCCGCAAAGAGCAAATGAGTGATTGTGGGGGCTCCCCTACAAATTTTGATCCCGTGTATTAAACCTGTCCTTTCTGCTTGTTGAATAAGGGCTGAAAAACCTTCTGCACACAAGATAAAAAGATATGGTGAGAGAGGGTCTCCCTGCCTCAGTCCTCTATGCGGAATTATCGGGCCAACTCGATCTTCATTCACTAGTACTGTATATGTAACTGTGGTAACACACATGCGCATCCAACCAACCCATTTACTACTAAAACCCATCTGCTTCAAAACAGCAAATAAGTACTCCCAGTCAACTCTATCATATGCTTTGCTAATATCAATAATCTTAAGAGCAGCCTCTCCCCTCTGTCCCCTTGTTTTACACTTCATATAATGAATAATCTCACTAGCTAAAACAACATTATCCAATATATTACGGCCAGAGACAAAACCTGACTGTTCCATAGAGATACAATCTGGGAGAATTGTTTGAAGTCTATTAGCTAGAACTTTAGAAATAATCTTATAAATAACATTACACAGTGAGATAGGCCTCAGGTCTGTCATCCGAGTGGGTGAATCGCATTTCGGAATGAGGACAATATTCGTATCTCCAATCTGATCCGGCAATCTCCCTTGCTCTAGCCAGATTCTGCCCGCCCGCACAATATCCTGACCACAGAGCTCCCAAAAACGTTTATAGAAAGCTGGATTGAGTCCATCAGGCCCCGGCGCCTTATCCGAATGCATTTGAAAAATTGCTGTTCTAAATTCCTCCACCTCGAAGGAAGCAGTCAGCATATTATTAGCCGCATTGTTAACACAAGGTTTAATAGTTTTGATCACAGGACCATATTCTGTATCACCCAAGGAGAAAATATCAGAAAAATATTCTTTGACAATACTGCACATTCCTTCTCTGGACGTTGACAACGAACCATCCGGCTTAGTCAGCATGCATATTTTATTTCTTTGTTTTCTACTTGTTGCTGCCGCATGGAAAAACTTAGTGTTCATGTCACCATCCCTCATCCAAAAAGACTTTGCCCGCTGTTTCCAGAATGCTTCTTCCTGAGCCAATAACTTAGCCAACTCTTTTTTAAGTTTTTGTGCTTCTTCATATGCTTCTGGAGAATCATCTTCCATCACCCTTGTTAATTTGTCCCTGCACCCATCAATAGCTTCCGTCTGTTTCCTCCTCAGCCGGCGACCCCATGAATCAAGCTTTGCGGTGCACTTAGAGATTTTCTGAAGCAAGTCTTCACCAGAACTATCTGCCCAACTTACCTCCACCACGTTTGGTAGCTCCGGCTCTAAAAGCCAAGCATTTTCAAATTTAAAACTTCTCTTCCCATATTTTATGAATTTGGTTTCAGTAGAAAGTAAAATGGGTGAATGATCGGAATGGCAGGTACTAATATTATGAAGGTTACACGATGGAAAACGTTGCCACCAGTCCTTTGTAGCCATGGCCCTATCCAATCTCTCTTCAATAATATCTCCAGTGTGAAGTGAACGACCCCAAGTAAACGGCCGACCTTTTAAAGGTATGTCAACAAGTCCACATGCTATCACAGTGTCCCTAAAGCCACGTAGTAACCAGGCTGGATGATCAACCCATCCCCTTTTCTCATCTTGCGTCAAAATATCATTGAAATCGCCAACAATACACCATGGCAAGGTTGAAAGGCTAGCAAGTGACCTTAGGATTTCCCACGATTCTCTTCTCCTACTCCTATCCGGAACACCATAGAAGCCCGTAAGCCTCCAAGGATCTGAACCATCCTCTTTTATCAGCACATTAATAAAAGTTTTTTGAATAGTTCACGAGGTCTACCATACTGGCTACCCTCCAAAGAATAGCTAAACCACCACTTTTGCCTTCTTTATCCACAGAAAAACACGCTTCAAAACCAATCAATCTTCGCACTTCTTCCACCCTAGTACTATAGCAAAGAGTCTCACAAAGAAAAATAATATCCGGTTTATGTCTCCGAACCAGGTCACGAAGTGCTGGAACTGCGCTCGGGTGACCCAATCCCCGGCAGTTCCAACTTAACACAATCATTGGTCCTGGTGGGCCTGGTACCCAGGACCCACCCCAAAAAAATTTTTACTCGTCGATTGCTCATATTCCAGCTCCTGTGGCATGTCAACTCGCATTGGCGTCATTTGAGAATTACCTTCATCCCCATGGCGTTTCCGCTTTTTCTCTGCCGCTTCTTCGCTTTCTGCAGCCAAACCTTTTGAGACTTGCAATGAGTGGTGACTATGTCTCACCTCGCCTTCCAGTAGCATGCATTTATTTTCTAAATCCTTATGCAAGGTCTGATCTGTACTATTGCCCTCTGTTACACCTTGTTTAGTCCATTGCCCCCCTCTGTCTTCCCGTAACCATCTACATCCCCCAAGTGCCCCTGGTTTTCGGCGCTCTACTTTCAAATCAGAATTCCACCCTCGAAAACCATCGTCTTCTTCCATTTGATATAGCTTATCACACTGATTATCCAAATGACCCAACAATCCACACAAAAAGCAAAAAGTAGTAAGCCTTTCGTATTTAAAGCGAACAACCTGAGTTTGACCATCAGGAGGTTGAACTCTTTTTCCTCTTTTGAGCGGTATGCGGACGTCTAAAGTTACCCGCAGCCTCATATACTTGCGCCAAATACCTTCATTGTTCTTGGGGTCATACTCAACAAACTTACCAATAAAATTTCCCAGGCCAACTCCCACTGTCTCAGTCATTAATGTCATCGGAATGTCATGAACTTGGACCCAGAAGTCCACACAAAATAACGGAACTTGGGATGGAATAACAGCATCTCCCAATCGTGCCAGAATCAGAAGATGATTATCAAAATGCCATGGGCCGTGCAAACTTACATGCTGCATATCCAGTTTGTGGAAGAACTGAAAAAGAAATATACCTCTCTGAACTTCTGTAATCGCTACTCCTTCATGTGGTTCCCATAATGTGGCAAGTCGTTCCTTCATCATGTGAGTACGAATAGGTTTAGTGGTGAGAAACCGACCTACCAAGCAGAGATTGGCATCCCCTTGACGCACTTGGGGCCCCTCTGTCGAAAAGTTCAAAATTTCCTCCTCATCATCGCTGAGATGTAAATTCGCCATAATTGCTCTGTCCGACCGTGAACCAGATACTCCGGAATGGAAGGGATAGCAAAACGAGTCAATAAGTGTGTGAATTCAAATGCTGAATGATACTTCTCACGAAGGAGAGAAACCTAGCGACTTCTCACGAAGGAGAGAAACTTTTAAGACTATGCCATTTTAGAAGTAACGACTTTCTGTTACTTGAACATATGTAAACGTAATACTACAATTTAGAAGTAGCAATGAAACAATGATAATGTTTAATTAGTTAATACGTATGTAAGTGAATCTTATATAACATTCATCTCTAAATAAAACCATTTAATAACACATGTATATGAAACTAAGATACACATGTTTACTTGTATTCTTATACTCATTTATCATATATTCACATTATCATATATATGGATATTGATGAAAACGGTTAGCAACACAAGAGGGGGGGTGAATTGTGTGTGTGTGGAACCGTGGCAGTTTTTCGCCGAGTTCTAGTGTGGGATAAAGGGAATTGCAAAATAGTAAAGTGCACAAGAATTTAACGAGGAAAAATCCCTTGGCTCAAAGGGATTAAAAAAACCTCGACCTCCCTCGGAGGAATTTTAAACAACTTCACTAAACAAGCCTTTGAAAGAGTTACAAGAGTGATTCTCCTAATCTACCCTTGAGCCTCCCCAACTCTATCCTCTCTAGGAAGAGTTATGCATCTCTACCTTGCGGGTAGAGAGCCTCTCAGCTTTGTCACAAAGCTCTCACACACACTTAACCCGAGGCAGCTACTCTAGCCAATTAAGCCTCAATAATCCAAGTACAATATGAAAGGGAAAAGAGAAACTCTATCTAGAACTCCGAGCGGGCAGTTTCAGGCGCCAAGGACTTGATCCTTTTCTTGAATGATTCTTCTAAGTATTTTTCTCGGTTCAGCACACTCTTTCTCTGCAGCTTCTTCGATTATATAACCCGCTTGAGATGAGTCCGTTGGAGCTTTCCTTTGTAAAAATGATTCTTGCCTTGTTGTATTTTGAAAGCCTTTCCATCTTGAGAGCAAGATTCTCTTTCATGCATAAAGATTGATTGCTTGAAGAAACATTACTAGCAAGAGATATTATTTACTTAACATAATTAAGTATGCAACGGTTCATATCGAGAAGTCAACAACCCACTCAAAAAAGGTTTATTTCAATTTCAATAATCAAGGAAAGCAAATAAGCAATTCAACTTATATGGAAAGTAACTATTATATCAATATACGACCATCTTTTCATAAAGCAGATTATTCAATTCAAATACTACATTAGTATTAAAGATACTTTCCAAAAGATATATGTCAAATCATGCAATCACTTATGGAAAGATATCACACAAGACATAGCCATGCAAGATACATTACATACTATCCATAAAGTAATACACTCCTCAAAAAGCAAAACAAATTACGTATATTAAAGAAATGGTCATGCAAAAAGACACTCATATTACTTTCCATAAAGTAACTTTCCATAAAGCATATGAACCATAAAGTAACTTTCCATAAAGCATATGAACCAATACATTCAACAAAATATCCAATCAAATGTGGAAATGTATTCATGCAAGTAAAATATCATACGATGAAGGACATGCACACGTAGACACATAAATAATTATGGGACCAAGTATTTTGTGGAACTGATCTGTCGGTTCTGTCCCCCGTTCCAGCTGCATGGTTAGTCATCAACAAAACCACATACTCAACAAATTCCCCCTTTTTGTTGATGACAAACATAGGTGCCATAATGAAGATTTCCCTGCAGATTAGTATCAAGCATAAATAGTAGAGAAATCAATACAAGGGGCACCCGTTTTTCCCCCTTTTGTCATTCAACAAAAGAAACCGAAATATTGCCCAAATCAGGACACTTATTTGTTCCCCCTTAGATGATGCCGAAAGGTCCTGCATGCCCTCTTCGCGACCAGTAAAAGAGATTAGTAACTGAGATTGGGAAATAAGAAGTAGAACGAATAAGTTAGGAATTAATTAGACCGAGTTCCAGTCTAATTAGTTCAAACCTTTCTCTTCCCAGAGGCTTGGTAAGGATATCAGCTATTTGTTTCTCGGTGTTGCAATATTCCAGCCTGATTAACCCCTTTTCCACGCAATCTCTCAGAAAGTGATGTCGTATATGAATATGTTTTGTCCGAGAATGCATGACCGGGTCCTTTGATATGCTAATTGCACTTGTATTATCGCATAGGATGGGTGTGCACTTTAAATCAACCCCGTAATCGCTTACTTGTTGCATGATCCACAATGATTGAGAGCAACAAGATGCGGCTGCTACATACTCAGCTTCGGCTGTTGAAAGAGCAACAGAATTTTGTTTCTTTGAGCTCCAAGAAACTAGACAGGGACCTAGGAAGTGAGCCGTTCCAGATGTGCTTTTTCTATTTAGTAGATCACCTGCAAAATCAGAGTCTGAATATGCAATAAGGTTAAAATCATCATTACGAGGATACCATAAGCATAAATCAGCAGTTCCTTTGAGATATTTGAGGATCCTTTTCACAGCCTTGAGGTGAGATTCCTTGGGATTAGCCTGGAACCGAGCACATAGACCTACGCTGAAAACAATGTCAGGTCTACTGGCAGTGAGGTACAGTAGGGACCCAATCATTCCTCGATACATCTTTTGGTCTATGCTCTTTCCTTGTTCATCCGCATCCAGCCTATCATTTGTTCCCATAGGTGTAGTCATGGTTTTGCCTTCACTCATTCCGTACTTCTTTAGGAGTTCCTTGAGGTACTTTTGTTGAGATATTTGAGTTCCTTTGCTTGATTGCTTGATTTGTAGGCCAAGGAAGAAATTAAGTTCCCCCATCATACTCATCTCAAATTCGGAACTCATAAGATTAGAGAATTCATCACAAAGAGAATCGTTAGTAGCACCAAAAATAATATCATCAACATAAACTTGAACAACCAATAGGGCTTGATCTTTTATTTTTAGAAAAAGAGTTTTATCTATTTTTCCTCTTTCAAAACCATTTTCCAAAAGAAATTTAGATAGGCGTTCATACCAAGCACGAGGTGCTTGTTTGAGGCCATAAAGTGCTTTATCTAATTTGAAAACATGATTAGGAAAATCTTGATTTTCAAAGCCCGGTGGTTGTTCTACATATACCTCTTCCTTTAGATATCCATTCAAGAAGGCCGTCTTGACATCCATTTGGTGGAGGGTGAAACCCATATGAGCCGCAAATGCTATGAGCATTCGGATTGCTTCTAGTCTAGCCACCGGTGCAAATGTTTCGTTGAAGTCTATTCCTTCTTGTTGGTTATAACCTTTGACAACAAGCCTAGCTTTGTTCCTTGTGATTTGACCATGTTCATCGAGCTTGTTCTTGAATACCCATTTGAGACCTATCACAGTCTTGTTCTTGGGTCTCGGTTCTAGATGCCACACCTTATTTCTTTCAAACTGGTTTAGTTCTTCCTGCATGGCTAGAACCCAGTCAGTGTCGGAGAGAGCCACTTCATGGTTCTCCGGTTCTATAAGAGATAAATAAGCAGAGAAAGCACAAAAGTTTTTAAGTTTAGATCTAGTTGTTACTCCCTGATTTAGATCGGTGAGGAGATTATCCAGCGGGTGTGATCTATGAAGCTTCCAACCCCTAGGAGCGTTGGGTTGGTCCACCAAGTTGTTGAGAGTATCTGAAACTGGTTCTACCGGTTCTACAGGTCCAGTGTCAGTGTTCTGTCCAGGTTCTTCTTCAGTTCCAGATTGTTCATTTTCATTTGTTAGAGGTGGTTCACCAGTTTGATTGTCAGTTCCTTCACCTCCTTGAGATTGTGATTTCTTGCGAGTGATCCCTAGCTCACCATCACCGGCTTGGATTGATTTTGGGGCAAGTGCTTCATCAAAGATTACATGAATGCTTTCCTCCACACATTGTGTGCGTTTGTTTAGAACTTTGTAGGCCTTGCTATGTGGGGAATATCCGAGAAAGATTGCCTCGTCACTTCTAGCATCAAATTTGCCGATGTTGTCTTTCCCATTGTTGTGGACGAAACATTTGCACCCAAAAGTTCTTAGATGACTTAAGTTGGGCTTCCTCCCCTTGAGCAGTTCGTAGGGTGTTTTCCCTAGGAGTGGACGTATCATGGCTCGATTAATGATGTAGCATGCTGTGTTTAGAGCCTCTGCCCAAAAACTCCTAGCTAGACCGCTGGAAATAAGCATAGTTCTAGTCATGTCCTCCAGAGTTCTATTCTTCCGTTCTACCACTCCGTTCTGTTGTGGAGTTCTAGGTGCGGAGAAGTTGTGGTCTATCCCTCGTTCTTTGCAGAAGGCATCGAAGAGAGAATTGTCAAACTCAGTTCCATGATCCGATCGGATCTTGATTAGTCGTAGACCTGTTTGATGCTCAATTTTTCTTACAAAAATAGCAAACTCATTAAAAGTATCTTTCTTGCTAGCAAGAAAGATAGTCCATGTAAATCTTGAAAAGTCATCAACAATAACCAGAACATATTCTTTGTTTCCTCGGCTACGGACTGACATTGGACCACACAAATCCATGTGTATTAGTTCTATGGGCTTGCTTGTGCTCACCAAATTCTTTGTTTTAAAAGATGATCGAGATTGTTTTCCGGTGGCACAAGCCGAGCAAACATGGTCAAATGAAAATTTCATGTTCGGCAGTCCAATAACTAAATCATTATTTTTAAGTTTATTTATTAATGAAAAACTAGCGTGTCCAAGCCTTTTATGCCATAGCAAAGGATCGTTATTAACAATGCGACAAACGTTATGATAAAAAACAACACTATTACCTCGATCACAAAATTGAGAAATACTTAGTAAATTAAATTTCAAACCCTTAACTAAAAATACATTATCAATAGCATGGCTAGGTGACTTTCCAACTTTGCCCACGGCTATGATCTCTCCTTTGCCGTTGTCTCCAAATGTCACCTTTCCACCGCTAAATGGCCGTAGTGAGAGGAATAAAGATTTGTCTCCCGTCATGTGCTTAGAACAACCACTGTCAAGGAACCAGTGATTGTTCCCCCTCACTCGGCGCTGTTCCAGGATTAAGGGTTAGCGCGTGGAACCCAGACTTGCTTGGGTTCCATTTTGTAATTGTTTGAGGAATATCTAACATGATCATAACATCTTTCTAAAGTCTTTTGCCGAGAGTGACATTGATACCGTAGATGACCGATTTTGCCACAATGCATGCAAACTCGGTTGTCATAAGTGTCAACGTATTTAGATTTCCATTTACCATAAAAGCCTCTTGTTCTTTTATGAAAAGTTCGGTTAGGCGTTTGTCCATAACCGTTTTTGTGCCTCTGAACCAGTCTATCGAACCAGTTTGGTCCAGTTCTAGGTGGCTGTTGATATGGTCTAGAACTGGGTTGTCCTCGGGTTCTATTGCCCTTAAAGGGTTGGTTCTGAAAATTTGATTTTTGATTAGATCGAATATCCCTTGGAATATATCCGAGACCTGCAGTCTCGTTTACTTTCTTATTGTGCTGAGAAGGACCAGTTCCAGAATGATGTCTAGACCTGGTTTTGTTCGTTGCACTATAGGATTGATATTCCGGTCTATTTTTAAAATCAGTGCACTCGGCAACAAGACGATGAAGATGATCAATTAAAGTACCAACGCTCGGAATTTTTGAAAGAAGTTTTTCATCATGATTAACTTGTTTGTTCATACTATCGAGCTTAAGAGAGCAAATGATTTGATCTTGTTCTAAAACCACTTCACTATACTTAAGCCTTTCATCTATTAACTCTCCCACTTTTGTTTCAAGCCTTATCTTGGCTTTCGTGGCTTCCTCGAGTTTAGACTCAAGCTCAGTGATTTGTGATTTAAGATGATCATTTTCAGAAAGGTTTTGATTAAGCTCAATAGTCAATCTTTTGAAAATTTTCCGAGCTTTGGTTTTGGATAGAGAGTCAAACTTAAATAGAAAATTTTCAAGGTTTACCTCAAAGCTCTCTTGGTCGGATTCCTCGTCAGAATGAGCCATAAGGCATAGACCCGCATGGTTGGTGTTCTGATCATTTTCCTCTTCTTCATCATTAGAAGAATCTCCCCATGCTGCCATCATGGCCTTTTTGAGATCTCTCTTGAACCCTTTGTCTTCGCTGAACCTCCGGTTGGAACTGGACTTGTTCTTGTCGCAGTTCCGGTCATTTTTCTTTTGTGAACAGTCTTTAGCCCTGTGCTCAAAGGAACCACAAACAAAACAACCTTGGTTATTACAGGATTGAGTATTCCTTTTACCTTGTTTGGTACGGTTGTTCTTGAATTTTCGGTACATCCTCCCAAATTGTTTTGCAAACATGCTCATCTCATCATCCGATTCACTCTCGGATTCCTCTTCTTCTTCTCGAGCCTTTAGAGCTATTCCTCTTTCTCGTCTAGCACTCTCGGCATCTTGTTCTTCTTGAAGACCTAGTTCATATGTCAAGAGTGATCCAGTCAAGTCTTCAAGCGTCATGGTGGATAGATCCTTTGCTTCTTCAATAGCCGTGGTCTTAGGCTTCCACTCTTGGGGCAGGCTTCTCAAAATCTTTCTCACTTGATCTTCCACGGTAATTTCTCTTCCAAGGGATGAAAGCTCATTGATAATGTTAGTAAAGCGTGTAATCATATCCTTAATTGACTCTTTTGGCTTCATTACGAATAATTCGTAATTACGCATGAATATGTCAATCTTAGATTTTTTTACACGTGAGGTTCCCTCATGAGTGACCTCGAGCAAATCCCACATTTTTTTTTTGCAGTCTTGCATCCTAGAACCCGATTGTGTTCGGCAGGACCAAGACCACAAATTAAATATTTAAGGGCTTGGGCATTATGCTCGAGTTTCTCATAATCTTCAGAAGTATATTCAACTTTAGGTTTAGGAACAACATTACCTTCGGCGTTTCTCTTTGTGATGACATTATCACCACTTTCAATTACATTCCAAACCTGGTAGTTATCGGCCTTGATAAAGTTTTCCATCCGACTCTTCCAAAATTGATAGTATTTGCCATTGAACAATGGTGGTCGTTGAGTCGAGTACCCTTCTTCCAATCGGTCAACCGTATTCATTTTGCCGGATCTCTTCCCAAGGTATTAGCCTTTATGTGGTGAAGACCGGCTCTGATACCAATTGATGAAAACGGTTAGCAACACAAGAGGGGGGGTGAATTGTGTGTGTGTGGAACCGTGACAGTTTTTCGCCGAGTTCTAGTGTGGGATAAAGGGAATTGCAAAATAGTAAAGTGCACAAGAATTTAACGAGGAAAAATCCCTTGGCTCAAAGGGATTAAAAAAAACCTCGACCTCCCTCGGAGGAATTTTAAACAACTTCACTAAACAAGCCTTTGAAAGAGTTACAAGAGTGATTCTCCTAATCTACCCTTGAGCCTCCCCAACTCTATCCTCTCTAGGAAGAGTTATGCATCTCTACCTTGCGGGTAGAGAGCCTCTCAGCTTTGTCACAAAGCTCTCACACACACTTAACCCGAGGCAGCTACTCTAGCCAATTAAGCCTCAATAATCCAAGTACAATATGAAAGGGAAAAGAGAAACTCTATCTAGAACTCCGAGCGGGCAGTTTCAGGCGCCAAGGACTTGATCCTTTTCTTGAATGATTCTTCTAAGTATTTTTCTCGGTTCAGCACACTCTTTCTCTGCAGCTTCTTCGATTATATAACCCGCTTGAGATGAGTCCGTTGGAGCTTTCCTTTGTAAAAATGATTCTTGCCTTGTTGTATTTTGAAAGCCTTTCCATCTTGAGAGCAAGATTCTCTTCCATGCATAAAGATTGATTGCTTGAAGAAACATTACTAGCAAGAGATATTATTTACTTAACATAATTAAGTATGCAACGGTTCATATCGAGAAGTCAACAACCCACTCAAAAAAGGTTTATTTCAATTTCAATAATCAAGGAAAGCAAATAAGCAATTCAACTTATATGGAAAGTAACTATTATATCAATATACGACCATCTTTTCATAAAGCAGATTATTCAATTCAAATACTACATTAGTATTAAAGATACTTTCCAAAAGATATATGTCAAATCATGCAATCACTTATGGAAAGATATCACACAAGACATAGCCATGCAAGATACATTACATACTATCCATAAAGTAATACACTCCTCAAAAAGCAAAACAAATTACGTATATTAAAGAAATGGTCATGCAAAAAGACACTCATATTACTTTCCATAAAGTAACTTTCCATAAAGCATATGAACCATAAAGTAACTTTCCATAAAGCATATGAACCATAAAGTAACTTTCCATAAAGCATATGAACCAATACATTCAACAAAATATCCAATCAAATGTGGAAATGTATTCATGCAAGTAAAATATCATACGATGAAGGACATGCACACGTAGACACATAAATAATTATGGGACCAAGTATTTTGTGGAACTGATCTGTCGGTTCTGTCCCCCGTTCCAGCTGCATGGTTAGTCATCAACAAAACCACATACTCAACAGATATCACCACGTAAACATTCACTTTAAAGAAATCACCTAACACACTATACGTTACGTACTTATAATACACACATCTTTTATTTTAATAATAAAGTTAATACGTAATAACACTTAATAAATATCATATTATAGTACTAACTAATATCTTTTCTTTGTATAACGAAAATAATGATACTTAATACATATCGTATACTAGCATTGACATCATTTTGTTTTGAATAATAAAGATAATTGCATTTAATAAATGTCGTATTATAGTATGAATCAACCGCTTATGTCGATCTAAACCGAGATGTATCAAGCTTCCATCCCAAAAATTAAAGCTTAAGACATTGCTTCACGGTTTCCTAGCTTCTCCATATGACCGGGTATTGAAAGTATTGTTTAGACTTTTGGACAGGCCCGTGGTGCCTTTGAGGCCGGTGAGACCTTTGCCTCAGGCCACCAAAAAACTAAGGCCCCATTTTAATAGTGCCTTTGTATTATTATTTAGTAGGGTCAATATGTTTTTTTAAATATCTCAAATTAATTATAAAGAAATTGAAGTGAATTCTTATCCTAAGGAGACTAACTGCTACCACATGTCAAAAAAGCTACAATGGATATATCTCAATTCTAATAAGACATCTCAATCCTAATAAATACTTTGTATATACCAATTATTTATTTAAGTATTTATTTAAGGCATTTCTCATTATTTTCTCCTCTCAATTCTTTCTCTCAATTCTTTCCCTGCATACGAGTATACTTCTCCAGTCCGACTTTGGGACTTATTTCAAAATTAAGATCAACTACGTCGCAAGACCGATTAGACAGACTAAGTATATTATCTATAGAAAATAATATGCTAGAACATTTAGTAATAAGTAATTTTGCAACTGAAAAAACAAGAAAATAAATCAATTTCTTTGACATTTGTATATTTTTTCACATAAAATATAGGCCTCATTTAACTTTTGCCTCAGGCCTACTTATCTTTAGACACGGCCCTGCTTTTGGAGCACCCAATACCACATATGTAGTTATATAATATGGCAAAAGTAGAGTTGAGCTGCAGATTTCTTATCTTAGGTGCAACTTTTATTGTCCCTTAATGCATGACTTTGCCAAATGTCTTAAAGTATTCCCTCTATTGGCCACGCTAGGCGGTGGGATTGAGAATGCCTTAGTACGTTTCTTTTAGTTTGATTTATGCTGAGTTGCTACATGGACTTGTAATATATAGAAATGTTTGCAATTCTACACGTAGCTTTTGGGGTGGCCTAATAATTAATGTGTTGTCCCTTTAACTTTTTTGTCCTCTTCTAAACTAATGTGTGATATGAAATTTGTCTTGTAATGTCTTCTAGAAAAATCATTTTGTAGTCTATTTTCAAGCCCTGATTTAACTTTTTACATTTTACTTTTATATTAGTATGAAAAGAATTATTCACCACATGTTCTTAAATTATACATTTTATCCTTTAATTTCCTAGAATGCCGGTTGTCATTTTTTTGGGTAAATAAAGTAATCACATCTATTCACATATATTTACTCAATACAAAGTACTAGTTATTTATTTTTAAAATACAATGTTTTTTTTTTAATTAAATCCGCTACTATCACAATATCATTTTAATAATTTTTTTAAGTACGTTGTAGTAAGCTAACTTTATATTATTCCAGTTAGACCGGTTTTTGAAGTGATACAAATTGTGTTTTTCTATTAAATTTAGATTTCATACTCAGTCTGTGACACTGAAGTGTGGGAAGCTGCTAGTTTTCTGGCTTCAAACAATGATAGTTTTCGTGCTAAGATGGATTATGGATTAGAAGATTTGTAGGAAGTCAGCTTCTCTACAAAGGTCTCTGGCTGGAGAAAGCCCTTGTTTTACACTTTTACAGTATTTGCGTCCAATCTTTCAAAGAGATGGAATTCTAATTCGCATTTCAAAATGATCCTGTTAGCCGGGGAATCAAATACCGAGTATTTCATTAATACTCCCTCCCTCTCATTGGACTTTGCTAACTTTTCTTTTTTACTTGTCTCAAAAAATTTTATCACTTTCCTATTAAAGTAATCAATTTGTGATTCTGCACATTTCTTTCTCCTCTGCACAAATTTCAACCACACAATTTTTACTATTCTTATTTCTCACCTACCTTACACTTGGCAAAGTCTTCCGGGACAGAAATAGTATAACTAGACAAAGTACCTGTGCGATGCACGGGATATATCTGGAACTGCATAGTAACTTATATAAAATTACGTTTAACGAAGGTGCATAATTTGTAATTTTGTGAAATAAAAAAAAAAGATATCTATATGTTTTAACTTTTATTATATACGTTGTAGTAGCTATAAGAAAATGAAAATATGGATCGTAAGATAAATTAAAACTTGCAAGTAAGATAAGTAAACTATAAGGTATAAAAATAAGCTCCGTATAACAATTATATAAAATAGATGTCAAAAAAGTTTATAAAATAGAACGTTTTGTTGGACAATGTTCAAAAAAGTTTCATAGATTTTGAAAAATTACTTTATAGACCACAATATTAATGATGCTGATAGTATGATCCTCGTCATGATCCATAATAATTTTTAACTCACTCCTTGTAACATGGTAACATACAATTGACTGTGCGTAAAAGCAGATTTTGGAAAAATACGTTCACTTGATGCTGAGATTGTCCTTAGCTTTCGTTTATTGTCATGGCAAATGAAACAACGATTAAAAATTACTTGTATTGAAATTTGAAAGAAATTCCGTTATCTAACAGGACCAATGATAGTCGTGGAATCAAAACCTCTGACCAATACTTTTGTCGGATATAACCCCCACCTCCAAAAAAACATTTATGCAACCGAGTAATAATCAAGCGAGTCCCATTACATAAGTCAGAAGATTGATCATTGTTTGTCATTAGCATAATAGGAACACTAACCTTTAGTCCTAATTTATGGTTCAGTATCTTTGGGTATGTCTGACGCATTAATGGTGTTAAAAACTCTTGAGTATGCCCTTCATTGGGTTCAGCGAAAATGTTGCCTTCAGGTGAGCATGTGTTGTCAAAACTCAAATATGTATCCATTTCTCTAGACATTAATAAAATAATATAATCATTGATAAGCTCTACATCATCATTTGTGGGAGTCAAAATAACTCTTTGCTAAAAATATGACGGATCAGTCATATTATCCGGAAATAGGATCACCTGAAGTAATAACAAGCATATCATCAGGTATATCAATGATCGACGACCTCTCCATCTCTAATATTCTGATCTCAATATTTTCATCTTCCATTTTGAGCACCAAATCTAAGAAACTTCTCAATTCGTCAACATTACCAATGGGAAAAAATCACATTGCAGCCTCTTATATCTAAATGTTTGGGCGGGACAACTAAACTACTCATCGAATATTTTTGGCTGGACAACTAAATTACATTTTGAATATCTTTGACGGGATTAAATTTTACTCCATACACTTTAGACTACTGACTACTCCGTATATTCCTTACTCCTTTAATTAGATTTGCATGGTAAGTGTGAAATATTAAATTTATACTTAATTTAGTTCTTATTTTAAATGTATTAAAATTCTCTTTCAATGTGTGTGGTACTAATACATGATTTCGATGGAACACTCCTCCAATAAATTAACGGGAAATCTATAACATCAGTTCAAAATATTTTTAATATTAGAGCATCTCCAATGGTAAAATGTGCACGGTGCACACGTGGCATGAAAAATAGCCACATAAATATTAGTAAATAAATTCTTTCTCTCCTTATTTGAATGATTTTATACAGTTTTGGTAAGTTTTTCTCCACACTG
Organism: Cuscuta epithymum; assembly: GCA_945859915.1. Lineage (NCBI taxonomy): Eukaryota > Viridiplantae > Streptophyta > Magnoliopsida > Solanales > Convolvulaceae > Cuscuta > Cuscuta epithymum. The sequence goes on from CAMAPF010001024.1 coordinate 114,397, forward strand.
TCAAGGAGACCGTCTAGATATTGACATTGTTGTTGACATTGCAGGGAAAAACTTACCAAAATTGTATAAAATCATTCAAATAAGGAGAGAAATAATTTATTTGCTAATATTTATGTGGCTATCACCCATGCCACATGTACACCGTGGACATTATAACATTGGAGATGCTCTAAGATGATTCAAATACAAAGAGGTCTTCCCATGCAAAGGAAGAATTAATCTCATGCATTCATTTTTAGATCTAATGGCTCAAAATGAGCCAAAAGTGAACTGTATTTGATCAAAAACGCGGTGGCAATTTTGTAATTAAAGCGAAGTTTTTTGCCATCGAGAAAAAGTGCAGGAGAAACACGCAAAAGTGCAACGCGATGAAGAAAAAGTGCAACCGTTCGCACTTTGCACGGGAGAACCTCTTTTTATGAGCGGGATGCATATTTTAGCACTTCACATAATTCATTTCCATTTCTAACATAAACACTCTTTATTGAGTACTCCCTCCGTTCCTAAATAAACTTCCAACTTTCCTTTTTCGTCCGTCCCAATTAAAACTTACACTTTCCCTTTTGGTAAACAATTTGTAGTTCACAACATTTTTTACACATTTCTCTCTCTTCTGCACAACTCTCTACTACACAATACCCACTAACTTAAACTGTGTGTCCAAGCTATTTGGAGGTTTTATTAGAGACGGAAGTAGTATTATTTAATCAATCAATACATAAATAAGATAACAATAAATGATCTCCATCGACAATAATATAATAAAATTACTTTTGTGCTTCACTTTCCAGCAGGATGCATATTCTGGCATTTTGCATTAATCACCTATTGTGCCCTTGAGCCCCTTTTTTTGAGAGAAAGGGTATTAATTATCATTAATCAAATCATTGTCGATTACAGAGGAAATAAACAACGGGGGAAAAGTAAACCAATACTGAGGATCAGACACAGAACAAACCGCCTTAGCCATAGCATGAGCCGCCTTGTTCGCTGACCGACTAACATAAGAAAATGAAATAGAAGTTCTTAGCAAGTTCTCTAATGTCGTCTGCCACCATCCCATGAGAAGAAACACTCGAGCCCTTCAAGATTCCCGAGAAGGCTTGGGATGCATCTGATTCGATTTCCACGTCCCTCCATGCTAGGCCATGTAACCAACTCAAAGCTTCGCGGATTCCTATAAGTTCAGCCTCTAACACCGAGAGTTTTCCCAACCACCGGCGAGCTCTACCATCCACGATCCTGCCACCATCATCCCGGAGACACCAGCCCAGCCCACAAAAGTCCTCCCGGATAGCAGCATCAACATTCATTTTCAACCTCCCTGCAGCAGGACGACGCCAAAGAGCTACAACCTTTTGCTCTGCCATTCTCCTTCCCCTGCAATTAAACTGTGCCTGAACCCATCCTAACACAAAGTCCTCAGCCTTAAACATAAACTGACGCGCCGGAGAAGATGAGTGCTGCCAAACCCGTTGATTTCTCTCTCCCCAAATTGCCCAGCAACCCCAGACCAGCTTTACTAGGTCCTCCTTTCTCCGAGACTGAAATTCCTTCGAAACCTGCTCCAAAAAGCTAACGATGCCATGATCAGAACAGGCCACTCTTCGAGAGTGCAAGTTGGTTCTAGTAGGAAGACAACCACTGCATACTTGCCAGAATTTTTTTTTTGATCTTCGGTGGTAAATGCCACGACCACATAGACGTCCAGCCACCCTGTTCAACCGAGCTAAACTCGCTAGTCAAAAACCGATAGCAGCTTCTAACAGAGAAATGGCCATTTGCCTCCCACTTCCAACATCTGATGTCCGACACTGAACGAGAGCTAATCGGGATTCCCTGAATAAGTGATACATCTCTATCAATAAATAAATCTTTGAGAATATCAATGTCCCAAGCTTTTTCAGAGGTATCTAAAAGATTAACCACCATGGCATGTTCCAGCCCCTCACCAACTGGTGTAATAAGTCTGGGATTATCCTTATCAGATAGCCAAAGTTCCTCCCAAATATTAATAGATTTCCCATTCCCTACCCGCCACCTGTAGCCATTCCGAATCACCTCCTGAGTCTGAAAAAGACTCCTCCAAATAAATGAAGGGTTATGGCCAATTTTAGCAGATTAGAAATCCCCCCTCGGAAAGTATCGAGCCTTAAACACTCTGCTAAACAGGGAATCCGGATTAATAAAAATCCTCCACGCCTGTTTAGTAAGCATAGATAGATTAAATTCCTTGAGCCTTTTAAAACCCAAACCGCCACAACTTTTTGGTCTACTCAAAAAGGCCCATTCCTTCCAACGAATCCCCTTAACTGTCTTCCCATTCCATCAGAACCCGTTCATAAGAATTTCAATTTCTCTACACAATTCATCAGGCAAAAGAAAAACATTCATGGCATAATTTGGCATTGCTTGAATCACATATTTTAATAAAACCTCCCTACCTGCTTTAGAGAGAAATTTATTATTCCAGCTATTAATACGGTGCACCACTCGCTGTTGCAAATACCCCACAATTTCTTTTTTACCTCGCCCCACTAGAGTCGGAAGACCCAAATATTTTTTTATCACCCCCGGCCAGCCCCACTCCGAGCAACTCAGTGAGCCCCGCTTTACAATCAGCCCCAACATTCGAGCTGAAAAAACCTTTGGACTTATTAAAATTTATTACCTGGCCTGAAGCATCACCATAGTCCAAAAGAATCTCCTTCACAAGAGCTGCCTCACCGTGTGTTGCTCTGAAAAAAAGAAGGCTATCGTCAGCAAAAAATAAATGTGAGATCATCGTCGCTCCCCGAGCCACCGAGACTCCATGAAGGCTGCACATGGATTCATTCCTCCGCAGTAGTGCGCTAAGGCCCTCAGCCACCAAGAGGAAAAGGTAAGGCGAGAGAGGGTCGCCTTGCCGGAGCCCCCTCCCCGGACCTGGCAGAGCAATTTCCGAATCTTTGAACGGGACCGACGTGACACACTCCATCACCAGGTGTATCCAATGATCCGCAAAGCCCAAGTGTCGCATCATGCCCTCCAAAAATGGTCACTCCACTCTGTCATACGCCTTACTCATGTTGAGCTTCATAGCAATAAAGCCCATCTTTCCCTGATTTTTCCTTTTTAGAAAATGTTGCGACTCAAAAGCGAGTATAATATTATCAACAATATTTCTCCCAGGGATAAAGGCACTCTGCTGCTCTGAAACACATAAATGGAGGCCCTTTTAATCACTATATTTTGTTATTCTCATGCATAAAATATATGATTGTCATAATTCTTATACTCCATCTGTTCTGTTGAAAGATTTTCACTTTCCTTAGTTAGGTGTTCCATTTAAAGGTTCTCATTCTATTTTAAGAAATAATTTACTCTCTTTAATTACACTTTTACTCAAATTTCTCTTTCCTACTTATTACATGTCAAGTCTCACAATCTCCCCTTAATTACACAACTTATCTCTCTTTAATTACTTTCACTTTACATGTTTACTTTTTCTAAATGTTCTCTTTCCTATCTTTTTTTTTACTCAAATTGCTTTATTTAATCACTTGCTTAAAAACTCGTGTCATTTACCCACGGGAACCTTCCAATGGGACATAAAGAGTATTACATTATACGAAGTATGCTTCTTCAAACAATGTAACTTTACATTGTATAAAAAATAATTGATTGAAACAATTTCAGTTTTACATTATATATTTCTTCTGGAAATGTAATTCTCTAGCGGCTAGAAATTACTTCAAAATAATGATGACATATATATATATATATATATATATATATATATATATGACGAGGACTGCTCAGGTCCCTCCGGAGGGACGGGAGGGACCGTCCGAACTTTACTGTTTGGGGCGGTTCCCGGTGGAATTTTTTGATGAAATTTTTTGAGCACGTTCCTCATCAAGTCTAGTTTGTCCATACCAAATTTCAGCTCAAAATTCGACCGGGAAGGCAGTCAAATAAATTCTTGAAACTTACTGCACTTTATATATGCGCAGAATGTGCAGTAAGCTTCAAGAATTTATTTGACTGTCTTGCCGGTCGAATTTTGAGCTGAAATTTGGTATGGACAAACTAGACTTGATGAGGAACATGCTCAAAAAATTTCATCAAAAAATTCCACCGGGAACCGCCCCAAACAGTAAAGTTCGGACGGTCCCTCCCGTCCCTCCGGAGGGACCTGATCTTTTCTGTATATATGACTAATATAAGGATGATATGTATGAAAATGACCTCTTATATAGAGATACTATGTTAGTAACCTGTAATGATCATTAAGTTATACTCATAGTAACTTTAATCAATTCTTTATCATAAACTTTATTTCAGTAATGTTCAGTTACAAAAAACCTCACTAATCCTCTATTTCATATTTAATTTTACTATCACTATATGTGATTATTGGAAATTAGAGTTAGATTAATTTATATGTAGAGAAATGCAAGGTAATACGGTATTATTAGAGTTAGATTACCGTATTAATCTACCTACGTAAAACTGTTAAATTAAAGTTGGATATCTAGAAATTTCAGTATCTAGCATAAAACTTTATGAAATTAGAGTTAGATTCCAACTTACCGTATTAATTTAATTCCAACTTTACGTATTAATTTACCGTATTAATATAATTCCAACTTTACGTATTAATTTACCTACGTAAAACTGTTAAATTAGAGTTAGATTACAATTTCAGTTTTACATTATATATTTCTTCTGGAAATGTAATTCTCCAACTTTAATTTACCTACGTATTACTCCGTATAGTTTATAAGGTAAGTTTAATTTACTTCTGAAAATGTTCTTTGTTAAAAGTACTTTCATAAAAGTATAAAATTATTAATTTTCATGTTATTATACTAATCAAAATCATGGTTCATTTTTTTTTGAAATGTCAAAATTTTTTGGGACGGAGGTAGTAGTAAATAGTAATGGACGGCCAGTTATGATTAAACTATACTAGTCAATCCACCCGTGCGTTGCACAGAGAACAAATGAAATCAATTTATTTTTACAAATAATTCATTTCTTGAGTAATGTATATACATACTTATTGTATAAAAATAAAAACATCATATAGAATTATATTAGAATACATGTATGATAATTGTTAGTCTGTTGGAGATACACCAATTAGTATAAAACTACCAAATAAGTATTCTTTCATCTCTAACATATCTTGTCTAATGAAGGTGATAACAATTGTTATCATATTACAATCTCATACCTAGTATTGTTTAGTTATAATTATGATGATTATTCAACACATGACATTACTTTTTACTATCTTGTTGTGTTTTAAAGTTTCTAAATATATTCCATCTAAAAGGTGAAAATATTTATTTTATACTCCATAATATCTCGTCATTCATCTCAGTATATGTTTTATAAAAGCTAGAGATCAAGATTGTTAAAATCACTATATGTTTTATAAGAACTACATATCAATGTTGGTAAAATCGCGAGTTGAATCGTAAAATTGTATAATTGAGATCAATATCATTCAACCAATTTGACTCATAAACAAAATTGGAAATGCTAAAAATCATTTCAAAATTGGGAACCATTATTTAAAATTGTGATTTCAACAGATTTTTAAAATAGTTACTTATTTACTAATGAATAGTTATAGTAGAATTAAATGAATGAATTTTTGTATTTTATGTTGCAGCTAATTATAAAAAACAATTACTCCCTCATCTCGTTAAATTGTGCTAACTTTATTTTTGCAGCTGCCCCAACAAAAATTGTCATTTCCATTTAAACTAATAAATGTGTAGGTAAATTATTTTTCTCAATTGATTTGTAAAAATCTCAATCACATACAAAGTATTTGTTACTTTATTTGTATTCCACATGCAAGTCAATTCTGGACACATTTAATGGGGGTACTGAATATTATCACTGTCGTTTACATAATATTTGTATTCAAATACATTGTAGTACTCTATTTTATATTATGAAATTAGAACATTTCATTTTTAACTTTATTATATTATGTCTCTTAATTAATTATGTATATGTATCTTTTAATATTTTTCTAATATTTTTTTAATATTTAATGTATTTATGCTCAATATAATTTTTTAAAGTTTTATTTATAACTTACAACAATTAATTAGCTTGGCAGTTAATATGGCTTCACTAAGTAATGCTTCATTAATAGTGACAATAATTTTCTAAAATTTTATTTATAACTTACAACAATTAATTAGGTTGCACTTAATATGGCTTCATTAAGTAATGCTTCATTAATAGTTACAACAATTTTTCACTTCTTTTGGCTCCAAATAGATTTTTATTTGGATCTCCACCATGTTCTCTTTATATATATAAAGATATTATACGTCCTCCGTTCTTTTTTAGTTGCAACAATCAACCTTTGCACAATTGCCAACACACACATTTGACCGTAAGTATGTCTTAATCTCTATTAATAAAAAAATATTAAAAATCAGATTTTGAAAATTTGTAATGAGATGAATTAAAAAATAATTTTTTAAAAAATAATTTCCATAAAATAATAGTGTAAAATGTAGTCAAAGTAGATCATGTGAATGGTGCAAAAAGTCAACATGTTGCAACTAAAAAGAAACGGAGGATAGTACGTAGTATCACATTTGAATTTACAGATACGCCATCAAAATGGGCGGGAATTTGCCTCAAAAACTGTAGCAACTTTGTTATTTTATATAATATAAAGAAAAGATTATATTTTGGTCATTCTCAAACCATGACAGTTGGATTATATGATAGATTCTTTGATGGCCAGATTTTTTTTTCCCAGGCATGCTTCTTAACTATAAATGTAATCGGCAGACAATTGCGCTGAACTTGAAGTATTCTAATGGGAATGCATTTCTATATATCTGTGAAGCATTATGCATTTCTGGAGCATAAATTATGCTTCAGCTGAGGACACAGAAATTATCTTAACTCGTAAGTATGGCTGATTGCTGATGTAGTGATATATACAGGGGCGGATCTAGCATTTGCGTTGAGGGTGGGCCAAATTTTAATTAAATAACGTATATTGAAACAAATGTCGAAATGAAAAAAAGTAGTTAAATAATATTACAGAAATGTCAAAGAAAAAAAACATTACAGAACGGGCAATTTAATTATTTTAAAAGTCGTAGACAACCCGAAATGAAATTGGCTCGGCTACTGAAATGTTCAATACTAATTTTAAAGTCAATTTCTCGAAAACCAGTTTTCTATTGACTCTATAGTGTAGTCTCTTTAAAAAAATAAACTAATTAAATATCACTCACCAAGCACAATGAATTGAACTTATTAATTTTTCAAGTCAATATTGAAAAGTTCAATGAATTGAATTAATAAATTTTTCAGACTAATATTCAAATGTCAAATGAATTAAACTAATCTCAAACCAATACTCTAAAGCACAATGAATTGAACTAATAAATTTTCAGGCCAATATTCAAAAACCCAATGAATTGACCTAATTAATATTTCAGATTAATATTCAAAAGTCCAATTTATAAAATTGATGAAGATCAAATGTATGTGGAATAAAGAGATATTGGAAAGAAAATTGAAAATTTTAAAATACTAATAAAAAAAATCAGTACGTGTTGCACTAAAAAATTAAGTACCTGGGGATCGAACTCCAGACCTTATTCTGCACCAAACGCTCAGTTCACTTCCATCAGGCCAACGTAACAAATGTTAAATATTTGACTTTAGCTAGTATTATCCCCTATTAACTGAATCACTATATATAAATAAATACATAATATATATACTAGTAATTTTTATTTTTTTGAGTGTGGGCCTAGGCCCTCCCTGGGCTTAGCCTAGATCCGCCCCTGGATATATATGCTTCATTCCGCGAAGACCATTCACTTCCAAACACTGCCTAAAAGCTATGTGCTAAATACGAGTATGTGGTATATTTATAATTTAATCAATATAAATAACAAATAACATTATTTATTCGACTAATGTTGTTGTATTTTGGAATACTATGAGAGTGTTCTAAATAACATTATTTATCACCGTTAGTTGATTATTATGAAAATAAGTACTTTTATTATGTGGTCTTGGAACGGGGAGAAGTCTAACGGCACATGGATGCGAGCATATATGAACCGTGGGGTAGTAAATGGTGGATTTTCAGTGGGGGACTAGAATTAATGGAAATAGTTGATTGAAAAACAAGTTAGAGAAGTAAGAGTCCAATTTTTACCAGTTGTAAAAACCAGATTTGAACAGTTATAGAAAGTGGTAATGGAAATAGTTGATTGAAAAACAAGTTAGAGAAGTAAGAGTCCGATTTTTACTTATTTCAGTTGTAAAAACCAGATTTGAACAGTTATACTATACATAAAGACCAGAAATTTATCAAATCAGACTAATCTTGATTAAACCAGACTTCAAAATTCTAATCCAACTAAAAATATCTTAATAGCAAAAGTACAAACATCCTAACTGCTGGATGGAGGACCTATAAAGCGGCAGGCAGTAAATTGTCATGACTTAGGGGTGGTCCAAGTTAACATGGAAGTATATGGTGATAGACCAAAAACGGCAATTGAGGTGTGTTCTTGAAGCTTGAAGCTTCACCGCCTGTTGGAGGCGGTTGGTTAACCCCCTCACCAAAAAAGGATCCCCTCACCAAAAAAGGATGACGCCCCATCCCTGAGGGCTCCCTTAACACCGACCGGAAGGTATGATGGGAGAATGGAAATTGAACTATAATCACAAGTTGTGAGATAGAGAGTGAGACTCTGTTCCTGGTACTTGTAGAGACCCTATGTTGAGTAACCTCTCATCGCAGTTGCGGGATTCGAACTCGGGACTTAACCTTTGTGACACTCCCTCGCTACCAGTTGAGCTACGCCCATCAATATTAACCCCTTCTCCCTTTCTAGTGACGGACTGATCACTGACGGGTAATACTTGATGCTTTACTTATTTGATTTTTTTATTGAAGAATAAGTTGTTTTCTTTTAATTATCATTTTTTAAGGTGTTATTAGAGTAATGTACATAAATAAATGTGGGGACAAAGAATTTGATTGGTCTTTGGGGGCAAGTCGATTATGGGTCTGTTTGCAACAACTTCTACTTTAAAAAAGTGTTTTTTTAATGAAATGGGGAGAAATGATTAAATAAAAGTTGATAGTGTTTGAGAAAAAAGTTATTTTGAAAAGTAAAAGTTGATAGTGTTTGGTAAAATAAGTGCTTTTTGTGTAATAGAAAAAGTAAAAGCACTTTTGACACGAAAGCCGAGAAAAATAAAAGTTGTAGTGTTTGATAAAAGAAGTGTTTTTTTAAATCCAAAAGCTGAGAAGTATTTTTTTAAAAGTGGTTGCAAACCAACCCTATACATCCCATCCTAAAGCAGCCTTCAACTATTATTTTACTTTTACGGAGTATTTTATTTCTTGTTGCTTTTATCAATAGTAAATGCGTAGTAAATTTCTTTTTCCAAAAAAAAAAACTACTTAATCTTATACTTGGTACATAGTAAATTTTCAAAAACCATATCGATTAAAGTATCAAACACTATCTAGTATCTAGTACTCCCTCCGGTTCTAAATCGCACTTTGACTTTGACACTGTTTGATATTGTTTGACACTATTTGGTGTAAATTTGTAAGACAAACAAAGAAGTGTAAAATTTAATCTAATACTAACAAAAAAAGGAAAGTGTAAAGATGATTTAAAAAACCATTATGAACTAGAAGTAAATATTATTATCTCCAATTAAACATATTGTTAGAAAAGAAAATCTCTCTTGTGCATCACAAATTTTATGTAATCATTAAAACTATTTACTCTATTATTTAATTTAAATCACCATATACGTAGTTTACGTACAATTAATTCCAAAGAGCCGAGGCGGGGTCGCCATGGCGGTGGGTTCTTCTCGAAACTTAACCAGAAGATTGAGCAATCCCAAATCTTGAAATATATAACCGGGAATCCAGCTGGAATACCAGAATTAACGAATTAATTATCTCATCAGTCCCCGACGTTGATTAAAAGACGGCCGCCGCTCAGCGCTTTCACCACTTCTGATTCCTCTTCCCTTCCGTCTTCTTCGCCGTCGCAGAGAAGAGAGACAGGGCAGTGCAGAACGTATTCCCTCATAAAAGGTCTCATCTCCCTTTAATTTCTTATTTGATTGATGAACGGATTTGTTCACTTTTAATGAACTCTGTATTTTAAAAAACGAAATCGCTTTCCAATTGATTCTCTGATTTCTTGTTGAATTCAACCATCAGCCAGAAGAGGAGGGGAGTTGAAGATGCTGTGAGATTCGCCGGAGGATAGACGAGAAACAATGGAGGGGGAGACTCACATTCTGGAGATTAACTTGATCTCTGCTCAAGGTCTGAAGGCGCCTCCCGCTAACCTGCGCCGATTGCAAACTTACGCCGTCGCCTGGGTCGACTCCTCCGCCAAGCTCAGAACTGGACTGGACCGCTTCGGCGGCGAAAACCCTACCTGGAACGACAAGTTCCTCTTCCAGATCTCGCCCGATTTCGTCTCCAGCGAAACATCCGGAGTCTCATTCGAGATCTACGCCGCCGCCTGCATCAAAGACGTTCTCGTCGGCTCTGTCCGATTCCTCCTCAGCAGCTGCCGCGACTCGATCAAGGAGGCCGCCGGGACTCCCGCGTGCATTCCCGTCCAGATACAACGCCCTTCTGGCAGATTCCACGGCGTTCTCAACATCGGCGCCTCTCTCTACAAAGCTACCAAGTTGGATCGCGCGATGATGACTGGTGGAGTTTCAGCGATTTCCTTCCGCGACTTGGTGGCGAGGAAAGAGACCCTGCTCCGCCGCGGCCGCCGGCTCAGCGATTCTGGGTTTAAGAGGAGCCAGAAGTCTTCCAGTGCGTTGTCGCGCGAATTGTCTTCTTCCTCCAGTTCGTCCAACGGTAATGACTCGAACCACAATTTCTCAGACAAAAACGAGTTGGCGGTGGACACCACGGCAAAGAAAGTGCTCGGCATGGACGGCGGCGGAGGATTGCTCTGTGGGCTGACGATGCAGAGGAGGTTCAGTTTCTGTCCGCTGGATCACAGCATGCTGAGGGTTGCTGATTGGGCTGGATCTCTAGAGAAGAATCCTTAATGGACAGGTCACAACATAGCCGAATAGCCCAATAGCCCAATTACATGAACAGTACTTGGCTGGGAATGAGTTCAGAAACCAAATATTGATTTGAGCTGACTGTTGTTAGAATTGCACATTTGTATTCTTTTCTTTTTCTTATCAATTTTTCAGCGGGCTTGACTTTTTTTGATTGTAATGTAGTACTTGAGAAAATATGAAGTGTAGTACCCTACCTAACTACCTTGGAGAAGAATAGTTACAGTTTAAATCCATAATTGGATATTGGATATATATAATTAACTAGTGGGGGTGTTCATTTGCTAGTCAAAAATTTAGATGTAAAATAAACTAAAAGAAGTGGGATGTAAATTTAGATGTCAAAAATTTAGATGCAAAATAAACTAAAAGATGTAAAATTTGGATGCACCTCTATACTTCTACAGTTGGGATATTCTCTTTTGAATATGCAAGTTAGTATTTTTGTCTGTGTTTGGTATTTGAACAAGTGGTTTTGATATAACGAAACCACTTGATATAACTTTACCTTGATATACGAAGTACTTCGGCGTAAGAAAGCATATATGGTGTTCTCAGCTTTTGATTTAAAAAAGCATTTATTTATCAAACAATATCAATTTTTATTTTTTCTCGGCTTACGTGTGAAAAGTGTTTTTCCCTTTTCTATTACACAAAAAACACTTAGGGAATTAAAGTATGTTTGGCACAACTAGTAGAAAAGATACTTTTGTGAGCTTTTTAATACTCCCTCCGTTTCTATTTGGTTGACACAGTTTGACTTGTCAAGATTTAAGGGAAAAAAGTTATTGAGGGGTAAATTTTACTGTAGAGTACACTGTTTGACACTGTTTAGGTAAAGATTTGTTTACCAAATAAGGAAATAAAGAAGTGTGGCATTCATTTTGAAATGTCCAAAAAAGGAAAGTGTGTCAACCAAATAGAAACGGAGGGAGTAACTGTTAGTTTTTAGCGACTAAAAAGATCTTAAAAAGAAAATGTGTTACCTGTTTGGTAAAAAACTGACTGTTTGATTTAGGGAGTGTTTGCAACTGTTTCTGCTTAAAAAACCACTTTTGGAGATGTAAAGAAAAAGTGATTAATAGTAAAAGTTGATAGTGTTTGAGAAAAAAGTGATTTTGAAAAGCAAAAGTTGGTAGTGTTTGGTAAAATAAGTGCTTTTGAAAAGGGGAAAAACACTTTTCACACGCAAGGCCGAGAAAAAGTAAAAATTGGTAGTGTTTGGTAAATAAGTGCTTTTTTAAGCCAAAAGCTGAGAAGTGCTTTTTTTTAAGCGGTTGCAAACACTCCCTTAGTTCGGTTTGGTATACAAGCTGTTAACACTAATTAATACAAAAAGTCACGGGCTTTTTCCAGATGCTACTCGCTGTAGCATCTCCAAAAAGATCTTTTAATTTTCGAAAAGCTCTTAAAAATTGTTATGCCAAACAAACAATTAGAAGCTTTTAGAGACTTTTTATACAGTACAAAAGCTAGAAGTTGGAGACTTATGTGTGCCAAATATGCTCTTATTTTACCAAATACTACCAACTTTTACTTTTCAAAATCACTTTTTTCTCAAACACTATCAACTTTTACTACTCATAACTTTTTCCTTACATCTCCAAAAGTGCTTTTTTAAGCAGAAGCAGTTGCAAACACTCCCATAATCACATGGGATAGAAAAGGTAGCTCGTGATAAACTGGATAGTTAGTATCATCTAGAGCCCGTTTGATCTTGTTAAAATTGATTGAATTTAACGAAATTTATAAAATGCTGATTGAAGTAGCTGAATTAATTGAATTATAAAAAACATATATTACATATTTAAATTTATTTTATTTATAAAATAAAGAAAAATTTTATGAAATTGGTTAAATGATCAACTACAACAACTTCTGACAATTCAATTAGAAAGTAACTCCACTCTTTCTTTTGATTATTATTTTATTATGCAAATCATCGCACAAAATAAAAAATTGTGTGATCGATAAAAATTAATGATAAGATCTATAAATTGAAAATATAGGTTATAACGGGGTCCTAAAGGTTCTTCATTCTAATGATGTGTTTGGATAAAGTGAACCTAGTGCAATAAAGTAAACCTAAGTTTTAATAAAAACTAAGTTAACCTAAGTGAACCTAGGTCCATACATAAAATAGTGTTTAGAAATATAGAAGGTGAACCTAGTTTAATGTAATAAATGTTGTTTGGATGAATATACTCTAGCTCATTTTATGTTATACGAGAACTTAACCTCCAAAACCCTCCGATTCGGAGGTTCTTCAATTTAAGGTTCTTCCATGTTCTCGCGAGTTAAGTGTGATTAACACATAACCTAGGTTCTTGTTACAAAAATACAAATAAATAGGGTTAACTAGAAATTGAACTTTCAATAATCTAGGTTAACCCCCAAACAAACATGCCATAAAGGAAAAAAGGTTGCTTTGTAGATTGGAGAACCGCACTGCTACAATTTCGTCAGAGATCCTTGGATCCGAGTTTTCTTATTTCTTGGTAAAATCTAATTTGATTGTTCTTTTATACGTTTGTGATGTCCTATTGCAACTCTTCGTCGAGCATTATACTTTAGTGTGGTTTGTCTCCATCAGTGGGGAAGGGTTTTGCACACATCGCGTCCCCTTCTAAATGTTTCCTTTTATCATATTGAGGTGTCCCTATTTAATTGTCACATACTTTATTTGGTAAAGTTTGTGTGGTTCAAAATCATTCTTACTTTATTCGTACTTTATCAATCACACAAACCCACTTTACTTAAAACTCGTGACACCCTCTTCTGGGGCATTTAAAGAGGGACGGAGGGAGTATTTCATATTAAAGTTTGTTGGTCTTTTAAAAAACTTTCCATCTTGAACCAATAACATGAACACGAGCGAAATCTTTTTAAATACATGTATGCATTTCTACATAAATCTTTTATTCAATCTTTTTATTTCCAAAATTGATCAAGTAATACGTTTAATTTGAGATATATTGATAAGTGTCTTTGAATAAATGAAAAAAGCATGAGATTATATGTGCAAGTTTGAGTCTTATGACCCGTTTGGTTACATATGTCTTCATCTTATCGGTTAATTTTTTTTAGCAATACGCAACTTTTAATTTCACGAGCTAAATTGTGTGATAATTGAAAATAAGTAAGGTTAGAATTCTCTTTCTGACTGAAATTACTGTAAATGACTATTTTTAGCTATTTTCATATATATATATATATATATATATATATATATATATAGGTTTTGGTTCAAATAAGAACACGATCTTATGAGAAAAATGAGAACGAATCTGGACCGTTAGATTTGCCTCAAGTGAAATTCAGTATGCATTAGATGAAACTGTAATGTGCATTAGGTGAAATTGAAATGTCCATCACAAAGGGTATGATAGAGTGGCATTATGTGCAGTTGAATTGTGCAATACGTGAAATTGAAATGTGCACTAGGTGAAGCTGAAATGTGCAGAATAAAAAGTACGATGTGCTGTTATTTTTGTACTTTTTTTCGCACATATCAATTTCATCTAATGCACACTTGAGTTTAAATTTTTATCTTGCACATTTCAATATCATTTAATGCACATTTCAGTTTCACCAAATGCACAATTTGGTTCCACATAATACAATCCAACGGCCCAGATTCGTTCTCATTTTTCTCCTAAGATCTGTTCTTACCGGAACCGCTCCCTATATATATATATATATATATATATATATATATATATATATATATATATATATTTATATATTATTAATAAAATACGGAGAGCATAATATTTCACGATAACTCTACATATTCGACCAGGATTTCATGAATTTCAAGAGATTCAGTCGTTTTCAACATTATCAAACAAGCTTTTATGGTTTAAACCACATTTTGAAATCAAAAAAATACTACCACATTATAATCTAAAAATGATTTCCACATTGAACAAATAGCAACCAGTTAGGTGATACAAACATAGGGTCTCATTTAGTTAGTCACTATTATTGCATCGTAAAGACTTGAACCTTATGTTCATATTACGTACTCCCTCCGTCCCGGAAACAAGTTCCCGGGTTGACTTTCACACATTTTAAGGAAATAAAGTTAGTGAAGGGTAAATTTTACTGTTTGACACCGTTTCGACATTGTTTGACACTGTTTTGACACTGTTTTGCACTGTTTTGCACTGTTTTGATGTAGGATAACTTTCTATTTAGGGAAATGAGAAGTTTATTTTGGGACATCCAAATAAAGAAAGTGATAACTTGTCTCCGGGACGGAGGTAGTATTTTTTTATTCCTCTAGCTTGAAATGCTTTGACTATGTAGTTAAAATGTGCGTACTTGTGAATAATAGTTTTTTTTAATGATTATAATGTATTTTCGAAATTTAATTATGAAGGAGAATTATTTTTAACTGTATGTGTATATATAAATATGTATATATAGTGTTGACCGGGTTTACCGGTTATTGACCGGGTTGACACCGGGGTTCGGGTTGACCCTTGACTCGGTCACTCGTTCGGGTCGTCTCCCGGTCCGGTTCTTTAAACCAATATATTGAATGCAAAATAAATCATCCGTAGCCTTGTTATCTTCATAGTTTTTTAGAAATATTACCCGAAACGGGACTAAAAGTCTAAAAAGGTTTGAAAATTCCAAAATATGACTGTCATGTTTTTATTTTCAAAATAGGTCTAATTACTATCATGTTTTGGCAGTACCAAACTTCAAATATGACAATATTTTCCAAACTTGGCCATAATTACTCCTATTTTGAGAATAAAGAACATGTCAATCCTATTTTAAAATTTTTCTATTTCGTGTGTTTCCCGTTTTTTACGTTATTTTGTTTGATGCTTGGTATGAGTGCACTCATTGTATCGTGCCAAACTCGTTTCGCACCATACCTACTGATGTACCGTCTACCCCGTCTCCCCATCCCTGCCAAAACATCATCCCATGATTTCACATTTTTCACAACCATCTCGGCATCTCTATAGCTCTAACCTCAGCGTTTCCATATTTCATCGTATTCAGGTATTGTTTTCTTCGCTCAATCTGTAGTCTTTGCTTGACTTCCATCATTTTCAATATTCTCAAAGATAGTTCTTGTATTCCTTCAACTATCCAGATATGAAAGGCATTTCCTTAAGATGTTTTTATCATTAACGAATTATTAGATGGTCGGAATTCCAAATCTGAAAAACCATTCCACAGATCTTCTATTAGCTTTCTATCAAGGTTTTTATGAAACACCGTCACTCTACAGATCTTATTTTCAAGTGTCAGATAAGCCCATTTACTTTTGCGAGTTACTTTTTATTTATTTACAAAGCAGCTGATTCGGGTTTATATATATTTTTGTTTGGTATAAAATGTTTTTGTCATTTCTTGAATGATTGTAATTTAATGTTAATTTTTATGAGTACTACATCACGAAACCTTCACTCTTTCAGCTTTCTTTCATTCTAAGCTTTTATTTCCAACACGATGGTTAGGCTTATAGGCTTAGTATCTTATGATTTGTAGAATATGTATAGATAAGTGTTGGTAGGACATAGGAGTAGCTGTTACTTGTATTAGAATGCTTGCATTTTAATTTTTAGCATTTACTTATCATTTTTTAAATATATGCATTTTTGTCAGATTCCTTGCACCATATATACATTTATTTTCATCAAACTATTTTGGATGTATATGTTATGTTTTTAAAATATGTATTTGTAAGTTCTTTTAAAATATTAGGACTGTCTATTGCATTAAATTGTTTGTATCACTATCTGTAATATTGTATATTACATCAAGAGATCTGCTATACCTTCATATTGTTTGGGTGTAATTTTTTACAGGTAAAACATGTGTGTCTGTTTTGTTAAATGTTAGGTATATGTGTATTTATTGCTTTAAAGTTTTTATTTCAATTGTTGATACAGAGTATTATCAATTGCCTAAAGAATTTGCATTTTTTTTTGTTAGGATTCTTCTTTTGGTTATGCGAAGCAATATTTTATGAAAGAATTGGACTGCTGGTTTGAAATAAAGTGAACATTTTTCTTTTTCAATATATATATATATATATGTATATATATATAGTGAGATTGAGCTGTATTCATCCTTCCTTTCCTTGCTTGGGATATGTTTCATAAAGCATGGAACTCAAAAATAGCTTTTAATATGTTTTATTTTACTTCATACATCATTCAGTAATCTGTAGTTAGGTGTGATTGGTATGTTTAAGGGTATAGGAATGGGAATGGGAATGAGTGTGATAGTGCAATGCAGGTTAATGGGAATGGGAAGGCCTATGTGAACCCTAGCCTATTTGGTGGGTTTGCTCCATTCTCTAAAAGTGGGTATCAAAACATCTTTCATTTCCATTCACATTCCCCATTACCTAACCCCTCCAACCAAGCATGCCTTTAGTCTTTTGATGCAGTATTCCCACTCCCTATATTTGATTGTAAACAACAAAATACTAAAAAAAGAAGGTTGTGAAAAAACTGATGGATACATAAGAAGCATAAAAAACTTGCTCTTGGCTCTAGCTAGTCAGTTTTGTTAGGAGTGCTTTACCTTTAGCCAATTTTGGCAGGAGAATTTGCATAGCAAACTACATTGTTATTATGTATATAATAGGTTTTTGCTAGGCCACCAAGAACTATTCCTTTTTGGAAAAAGGTTCAAATAAGCCCTTTTACAATTTAACAAACATAAGTCCATGTACTTAAATAAGTGTCATATACATCCATATTTTTTTGATACATCAGAAAAAATCATATACATCCATATACTTGTAAAAAATGATCATTTAAATCAAATTACTTGAAGGTGACCTGATTTAGCAGGTAAAATTAGATCTGACATTTTAAATAGGTCAAATCAGCTCATTTTTTTCCAGCTGGCTTTCTCCCTTTCTTTTTTTCGTTTCAAAATAAGTTCCCTTACCCCTTCTTCTATTCAACCTACCCCTTCTACTATACAATCTACAGCCTCACGACCATCCATTTGAAAATTGAAATCTATCCATTTTCATGCTTCATTTCCTTTTTAATTTTTTTTACCTCAATCTACAGCCCCATGTTGGGTTTTGTCACTAAAAAGGAAGGTCTGTTCCTCTTACTCTGCTTTATTTAGAGGCTCAAAAGTAATCCGACCTAGCTTTAAACACATCCCAGCCAAGCTTCGAACAGATCCGGCCACCACTTTCCTTCAAAATGATAGTATTTACCTCTGGTCGAGCGCGGAACATATCCGATCACAATTTTCACCCACCATGAATTCCATCCAAGTCAAAGCGGCGCTATGTATCCGATCATTCAATATTCGACCTCAGTATCCACTATTAGCCTACATCTTCTTTTTGGGAATGTTTATTATCTAAAACTAAGATAGTAATTTTGCCGGAGACTTAAAACTAAGGTAAAGAAAGTAGAAAGAAATCGTCAATGGAGGAAGGTGGAATTACGAAACAACGGACAAAGGAGGAAGAAAGGGAAAAGCAAAGAAAAAAAGGAAAGGAAAAGAATGGAAAAGAAAATTGGAAAGAAATAATAAGTAAATGCCACATAAGCCAAAAAAATTGCCGCAACCGGTCACTTTCAGGTCATGTGACTTAAATGACTCTTTTTTACAAGTAAACAGATGCATATTATACTTATTCAAGTACATAGACCCAAGTGATGGTTCTCATATAGTACAAGGACCTATTTGACCCTTTCCTTCCTTTTTTTCCAAATTTTAAAATGGATGAGCTTCAACATTGTCATGATTAACAATATGTTACCTCATTTGTGGATTTTTTTGCAACTATATTTCAGTATAGCTAATTAATGTGAATATTTTTTTAAGTAACTTTTTCTGTGTTTAGGTTTTCACTCCTATTTCATATTATGGAAGGAGAAACATCATGGGTCAGCCATTGCTATGACCACATTGTAAAAGATAGGATTGAGTTTGACTCATCATCATCGGAACTCGATGATGAAAGCAGTGGACCCATTGTTCTTGTTGATCTGATACTGCCCGATGATCTTTTGGAGCGGATTCTGTCCTGCATGCCCATTGCCAGCCTTTTTAGGGCAAGCTGTGTCTGCAAAAGATGGCATGATATAGTGAATTCAAAGCAATTTTTATGGAATTTCTCACAGGTGCCGCCTAAAAAGCCTTGGTATTTTATGTTCACAAACTCAGATGAGCCGATTGGTTATGTGTATGATTCCATCCTCAAGAAGTGGTACCATTTTGAACTCCCATGCATTGAGACCTCGAATTGTGTCATTTCTTCATCTTGTGGATTAGTTTGCTTTATGGACAATGACAGTAGAAGCCAGCTGTGTGTGTGTAACCCCATAACCAAATGCGCCAAGAAACTTGAGGATTCTCCGGCTCTCAAGTTTTCGGACTACAGTGCTTTGGCAATCTCTGTTGAGAGGAAACCTCGCAGGTGCACCGTGACTTACAGCGTGACAGTTGTCAAGTCTAAACAGGTACCTGGAAACTTCTACCAGTGGGACCTCTCTATCCACATATATGACTCGGAAACAATGACTTGGGTAACCCCGTTCACAGAAACATTACAAGGGTGGAGAGCAGGGGATGAGAGTGTAATTTGCAATGGGGTTTTGTATTTCTTGATCTACTCCACAGGAGGTGGTCCTCCAGACAACCGGCACGGCTTAGTTTCGTATAATAATCTGAGAACCAGACCGACCCACGGTTACTTAATGAGTAGTTTCATACCGGTCCCGTGTCCCCTTACTTGTGGCCGGTTGATGAACCTTAATGAGAGGTTGATAATGGTAGGAGGGATCGGGAAACCGGATCATCCTGATATTATAAAGGGGATTGGGATATGGGGTCTTAATGGCGGGAAGGAGTGGGAAGAGATTGCGCGCATGCCACCTAGGTTCTTCCATGGTTTCGGGGAGTTTGATGATGTTTTTGCAAGCAGTGGCAGTGATGAGATGCTATACATCCAGAGCTACGGTGCACCTGCTCTTCTTGTTTTTGACTTGAGCCAGAAGCAATGGAAGTGGTCCTTGAAATGCCCAGTGTCTAAAAGGTTTCCTCTTCAACTCTTTACTGGATTCTGCTTCGAACCAAGGCTTGAAGTCTCTCCTTAGGCTTCTTATGCTGCAATGGATGGATTTCATCTGTTCCCTAATGTCCTCCACCCTTCACATGCCCTTAATTTTGTTTTTTTTGTCAAGAACTTGTTGAAAGGTATATTATATTATTTTTATTATATAATATAGATATATGTGTGCACGCGCTTGTGCCTGGTCAATGAAATGTATTAGGTCTTTAATGACTTTTGGTCTACATTCCCAGATCTTGATGATTATGAATGTTGATAATTTATGAGTTATGGCTCTCTCAAATAGTGGGGACAATAATCTCTACATTGGCATGGTGATAAACTTTGATCAATATTATAGATATTTTTGTATGTAAGTGTGTCATGGATTAAAGTGTAACATCTTGGTAAAGATGATGAGTAAGAGAAACATGTGCGAAAACATCTTCTGCATCTGCCCACATGGCCACATGAATGGGCAAAACGTTATTGGTTGGCAGTGGTGGAGCCACATCTGGTCCCTACAGCCACGCACTCTGTCTGAGGGTGTTAGGTGAGTGGAGTGGATTGTGAGGGTATGTGCTAGTTTTGGCATGTGAACCATTGAATTGGGGAGAGCCCATTTCTCGTGACACAATTCATGTGCTCACAAGATATCATGCACCCACCCAGGCCACCCTGAGAGTCTTCGAAATTGGTATTTATAGGAAAATATCATTGGATTAAATTGAAGATATCATTAACCTTCAATTTTGGTATATTATCATGTACATTTTTCTACACTACTAAAAATATTTTCTTTCACCTAACTTTTAACGGAGGTTGTAATATTGTATAATACGTAGCTCTGTTAGTTTATTCGCGTATAATACACTCGAACGTATAATTCACGTATAATACTCCTGTTTATGAATTTTTCAAAATTTTTTGAAAAATTCACGTACTTTAAGGATAAAATGTATAATACATGTACCGTACGTATTGATACGTATTTTATTACGTATAATACTCTTGTTTATGAATTTTTCAGAAAATTCAGAAAAACTCACGTACTTTAAGGATAAAATGTACAATACACGTACTGTACGTATTGATACGTATTTTATTTAAAAAAACACCATTAAACGGAAACCTAATGGAGTGATACAACTGAAACAAAATGTCAAGCTACTCAATATTATTTATATTGCTTAAAAAAACGTTATGCCTTATATGTTCACTAATTGTTTAACAGTCATTACATTTAATGAATTAGCTTCTTAAATTCGTAATCTGTTGCGATATTTCTATTGTACTACTACTGTATTACTTTTGTTCTCCACCCATACCAAGACTCCAAAGAGATTGAAAAATATTGTGACGGCTCACTAAACTCATGGTCAAAGTAATATCAACTATTTTCTAGTAATATCTCTCCACTTCTACTTAAATAGGCAATGTCATTTTTATTATGTATTGTACCTATGCATTTAAATCCGTAAATCTGAAAAAAAAACTATTCCGTACATTTTAAATTGTTGAAGATTGTGGTGCAAATGTTAAATAACTATTTATTTCTATCATTAAATAAGTATATAAGACACATATTATATGCCGTATTTTTAAATTGTGAAACGTTTAAAACGCGTCCGTATCTTTATATATTTCACGAACGTATGAAACATATATTAAGCCGTATTTTATATAATTGTATCGTATTATACACGAACGTACGTATTATTGTATTATTCACATAACGTATATTACTAACAAAGATACGTAGTATCTAATTTAACTTTTAAGGGGCAGCCAGCTGCAAGAAAGAATTGCGGCAAAGCGAGGATCCGCAGAAGGACCGCACAAGAAGAGTGTATAAAGGGTAAATATTTTTGTGTCAAATTTTGACAAGTGGTGGCACTCAAGACTTGACCTCTCGGTCACACATTGACACCTTAATCGATGTGTTGAAACTCCTCTTCATCTAATTTAACTTCTAAAGAAAGAAAATATCCATGTAATTGTATAACTCTTAGTACAATCTACTATTCGCTATGGCTGAATAAAAAGGGTAAAGTGTCACCTCTTTGAATTTAAGAATTCACTGAAATGACAAAAGCCGATAAAAAACAAGCTAAACTTGACTAAAACTGATACAAGGCAACCGAAACCTATATATTATCGTAAACTATGTGAAAACCTACTGGGAAACTTATTGTGATACGAAGGTAGAACTATGTAATATAATACTGAGTAACGGATACGGTGACCAATAGTTTAGGTAAGCTAATAAATAAGGAAAATTCTATTGTACCCCTAATGTTTTTGAATGTATGGTACCTAAGCTTAGTTGGACAAATAAAAATATTACATAGGGATGGTTTAAACATGACACGACATCTAATTTAATTTATAATTTAGGGGGTGTTTGAAACTGATTCAGCTTCTGATTCTTTTTTGGGAAATTTACCGGGATGTGACTAAAACTCAGGAGTTTCTCAATCTATGACCTAACTAGTTTTTAGGCCTTTTTATTCCAATATTACTAAAATGAATGAAAAAGATAAAAAAGTGACATGTTTTAAATTTTTCAAAAAATGTGACTAAAAGTCATTTATTTCTTATATTTAATCATATATTTATTTTTTTAATATTCCCTAATATTTATTTATTTATTCCTTATATACATTTGTAGCCACCAGCACCTCCAGACCGCCAACCCCAGCACCGGCACCGCTGCCGCCTCCGCTGGCGCCGCCACCGTCACCGCCACTGCCGCCTCCGCTGGCGCCGCCGCCGTCACCGCCACTGCCGCCGCCGCCTCTGTCACCGGCACCGCCGCCGGCAGTCACTATCTCAGTGACTCCGGCCACAGTGACTCCATCCTACTGGCCATAATGACTACCGTTCACCGGCCACAGTGACTGCATGCTCACTGGCCACAGTGACTGCCTGCTCATCGGCCAAAGAGACTGCCCGCTCACCGCCAGTGTCTACAGTCGCCGGGCAGTGACTGCCGCCCTGGTCAGTGACTGCCGCCGCCTCCGGGCAGTGACTCAAGCGTCACAGTGACTGCCACCGCCCTCGACTAGTCACTGCCCCGACCTGTCATTACCCCGGCCAGTCATCGTCGTTGTCCGCCCCTTCCATTGCAGCACCTCAAACCAACCAACCTGGCCGGCAAGGCGGCCATCGCACCCCAACCCAATCCCAACCCTAGTCCACTGCACCCCGACCCCACCACACCCCATTCCTGCACCACACCCAGCCTCAGCTCCACCAAACCCCATCCCCACCACACCCCGCCCCAGTCCTAAGACTCTGCCCCCGCCTCTGCCACTGAACCACCTCCGCCACGACCACTCCGGCCGGCGATTACACCACATCCCAACCACACCACAGCCCAACCACACCCTAGACCAACCCTAACGGCCACCGCCCACCATTTCCGCATCATTCCACATCCAAATCGAGATCTGGATCGAGAAATCGAGATCTAGATCAACAAATCGAGATCTGGATCGACAAAGAAATGGGTAGAAGAAGAGATATGGAAGCAGCAGCAGCACGATGGTCTCCGCCGCCGTTGCTGTTTGTCCGCCATGTGGTGGTGCGCAACGCGTCGGTGCGGTGCTAGTGTGCGACGGGGCGGTGGTGCTGTGAGCTGTGAAGATGCAGGACCGTAAGATGCCGCCGAATGGTGAGGCCTTGTGTCGAATGAAGAAAGGAAAGCAGAGCCTGTTGAATGAAGAAAGATGCGGGTCACTTTTTGGGAATATATCAAAAGCCTCATATAAATGGAAATCAAAAGTCAATTAGGTATAACCGGGCCATTTTTTCTAGTTTTTATACCTTTGTATGACCAAAAATCCAAAAACAAATAGAAAATTCGTTTATATTTAAATGTTGAATGACGAAAATACCCTTATTTAAAATATGTGCAATTTGCACTAATTCCGTTCAATTAAAATTATTGCACTTTATATTGTCTTTAATGCACGATATTAATGCACAACATTATTGCACATCCTGTAAAATCACTGCACTTCATGTCAACATTAATATCTTCTTATCCACGTTTGGAATTTATTTATAGTTCTTTATTAATTTATTTTTAGATGTAATAACTTTAAATTAGCTTTTTACATCCAGTTAAATATATTACATCTTGTGCCATCATTATTGTTCTATTGAATTTGATTTACTGCAGAAAACACTTCATCAGCAATGCATTCATTCACTGCTCGTAGACAACATTATCCAATGTCATGCTCATTGTCCATATTCAACACTATCTATTTTCTCCGATTCAATACACAACACTTTTCCTCAATACATTCATTCACTGCTCATGTTTACTGTCCATATATTCAGTGCCCGTTCTCAATGCCTTAGAATATGGCCCGATGATGGTGTGCCGGGTGTAAACAGATCCAAATAGAGGGATTTCGTCACTCTATCACCAATGGTGAATCCAAGATTGAAAAAAGAAAGATGCTTTCGTCACTTGAGGCTTACCCAATGATCAAAGAAAATATTTTTATGGGAACATTCCAAACTGTACAAGAGAAACTAGAACCCTATCACCAATCCCAGAAAATTGAATTTGAAAATTAAACAAACAACCGTGATAGTCTAATAATTACATAACGCCGTGAATATATAGTCTCCCACCATGACTAACGAGCACCGGTGGCCGGATCCTCGCGTAGCAATCACCATACATCCCTGGTTGAAGTCCTCGGCACCCGTGCGCAGATGTGAGGTTGTCGGCAATGTCCAAGACGGCTATCGTGTATGCATCCAGATCGGTGTGGATGCTTCCTCCGGGCCCCTCCAGGCGAAGTAGCTCCTGCGGCGAAGGTTTGCTTCCAGGTCGGGGAAGAGGCTCTTGGCTAATGCAGGTCGGCTAAATTAGGGTATTAGGTGATTATGGTTTTATAATTATAGTTTAAGGGCATATCGGTCCACAAAAATTATTTATTTATTTAATTATTAATATATTAATGAATTACTACGAATTTTGATATTATTTTGGTAAAAAAAGTAATAAGGTCATAGATTGAGAAACTGATGGAGTTTTAGTCATACCTAGTTTTAGTCATCTCTTCTTTTTTAAAGCAGAAGCAGAATCATAATCGGTTTTCAGAAACTGGTCTCCCCCAGCTTCTAAAAAAACTGATTCGATGAGTAAATTAAAACACCAAAATTACTTCTGCACATTCACCCAAACACTTAACTTCTGTTTCTGCTCCTTCAGGAGCAGAAGCAGTTTTAAGAATCAGATCCAAACACCCCATTAATCTATTTCCATTGCAGCCCTGCTTACACTCTCCTCTTTTGACGGCATATGACGAGTAAAGGAATTGAATAATATCCCATCTTGTGTTATATCAAGTTACAGTATACTGTATGCATCTCAGAGTTCTAGATACTGCATCACATTTAATATCAAGTTGTTCCTTTTTGACATTGCTATTTAATATCATGATGTCTTCTGTAACACTTTACATCTTTAGATTGATATTTTCTGTATGCATGCATGATGCATGGCACCTTCTCTACTTAAACACAATATTCTTTTGGGTAGCTCTCCCCTACATTTACATTGCTGCATGTTTTGGTACATTGTGTATGTTGATGACATTGTCATTACAGGTAGCGATGATCAAGGAATTGTGCTCCTCAATTCAAGCAACATCTCTTTAGCAAATTTCAAACAAAAGACTTGAGAAAATTAAGATACTTCCTTGGCATTGAGGTCGCACAGTCTGAAAATGGAATTGCTCTCTCACAAAGAAAGTATGCCTTGGATATTCTTGAGGAAACAGGGTTGCTAGATTGCAGGCCAGTGGATACACCAATGGATCCGAACGTTAAACTCTTATCAGAGCAGAGAGATCTTTTGCCCAACAAGGAAAAATATAGAAGACTCATCGGCAAATTGAATTATCTTACCATCACGAGACCAGATATTTCATTTGCGGTAAGTGTTCTTAGTCAGTTTCTTGATAAGCCATGTACTAGACATTGGGATGCAGCTATCCGAGTTTTGAGATACATCAAGAAAACTCCAGGGCAAGGATTGTTGTTTGAAGATCGAGGCCACCACGATATTTTGGGATACTGTGATGCAGACTAGGCCGGATGTCCGATGGATAGATGTTCCACATCGGGATATTGCATCTTGATTGGTGGAAACTTAATTTCATGGAAAAGTAAGAAACAAGATGTGGTTGCCAGATCTAGTGCTGAAGCAGAATATCGTGCAATGGCCCTTGCTACATGTGAAATCTTATGGTTGAAGCATCTCCTCCAAGAGTTAAAATATGGAAACACAAAACCGGTTCAACTCATGTGTGATAATCAAGCTGCAATGCACATTGCATCAAATCTGGTATATCATGAGAGGACGAAACATATTGAAGTTGATTGTCTTTTTATCCGAGAGAAGATCACGAGTGGACATACATCACAAAATATGTGAACACAATTGAACAACTTGCAGATATTTTAACCAAGTCTCTCAGAGGTCCTAGAGTGGGATATATTTGTAACAAGTTTGGTACATATGATTTATATGCTCCAGCTTGAGGGGGAGTGTGAAAACCAGTAGTATTGGGCTTAGCCCATTTGTATCTCTTGTATAGGAAACCCTAGTACTCTAAATATAGCTATAAATATAGCCTCTTGTATAGCACTTGATTATCAAGTATATGAAATACAACAATACTTGTTCACAGTTCTAAACAAGTTCTAAAAATATGACTGGTTTCCCTTCTTCCCTTTTTGTAAAGCCTTCCAATAAATTTTTGTTTTGTTCTGCTTTGTTTTATTACGGAGTATTTGTGAGAAAGCAAAAATCATAACTTCCTGCTGCCTTGAGCTTGTCATATGATCGAAGACATTTTTTGATACCATAGCATATATATTATCTGTGCATTATAAAGACATCGTCTAAATCACGGAGGATATCTCCTTTAACATTACACTGCACTTTGTTTCAAGTAATGTCTAAATTATGAGTAATTTGATTGGCTTCTCTAAAGATGAGGATTTTCTTCTTACTAGATTTTGAGGTTTTATTTTTTGTATTTATTTCTTTCTGCAAGTCAAAGGGCTTGGTATGAGAATTTATTGTATGCTCCTTTTGCACGAAGTAAAAACTTTGAGGTTTATGATGAAAGAAATACAATGGAATGTGTTATGATTTGGCGGATTACCATCAATCTGTTTAAAATGTATTGATGAGCTAGCTTATTACTTTATCAACGTGTGTATTTTCAATTTGTGGCATGAATTGATGAACTAATGAAATATATACTGCGAAATTTTAATACAACACATGAAGACACAACCATTTTATCTATTATTATGAATGTAACTTATCTTAATGTCACATTGTGTTATTAGTAAATAATTCCTTTAAAGTTATTCATTTACAAATGAAGTGTGTATATATTGAGATTGCAACATGCGGGTTGGAGAATGCTGAATTACTGATTGTCTCTTTGTTCTTCTCGTGGTCTACGCCTCATTATCTGAACAATTTGTTTCATTATGTGAAATGGATTATAAGTAACATTCTAGTAGGGGATACATATTTTTTCAAATTTTTACCGTCTAAACCTTGTAAGTTGTAATCTAGCCGACAAGATGCCATTCCACCAACTCTCTATCCTTATGTCTTATTGATTTCTCTTTCGCTCTCCCTATTTTCTCATTTTAATTGCTTCATAATGACACCATAAATAAGAAATACTCCGTATGTTGTTGCATCTATTACTTTATCTTCGAGTTGATATGCACACGTGACACGTATATATAGATATATACGGAGTATGAGCTTATTAAGAGAGTTTTTGCCACTTTCCGTCCCCCGACTATTATGTCAATGACACTTTTGGTACTCGACTTTTAATTTTTTCATTTTTTGTTCTTGACTATTGTGCTAGACACACTTTTAGTCCCCAACTTCAAAGTTTTTCAAATTTAGTCCCTGAGTACTGTTAAAAAAACACTTTTAGTTCTCTTATTATGATTTTGACACAATAAGTGGATGACTAAAAATGTCACTATTATAATAGTTGAAGGACCAAAAATTTCACCTTTATGAAAGTTGAAAGATTAAATATGGAAAATTTTAAAGACGGATACCAATAGTGTCTCTAGCGCAACAGTCGAGGACTAAAAATGAAAAAAATCAAAGTCGAGTACCAAAAAGTGTTAATGACATAATAGTCGGAGTACCAAAAGTGTCAATGATATAATAGTCGGAGTAAAAGTGGCAACAGTCCACTACAATTTTTAATCTTTAATTGTCTATCGCATGAGAGTTTGTCGCATGCTATGTTTGATAATCTTTTTTGTTAAAGCTTAGTATATAATCTAAGCTTTATACAATTTAAAGCTTACTATCCCATACAGTTTGCTTGCAGGTTTGTTGGATTAGGCACATCACCATTCGTTTATCGTTTTCTTCTTTTAGTGGTGTGACTTGTAGATTCAATTTCTATTTGATTGAAATTAAAGCAGAAGATAAATTAATCATGTATCAAGCAGTAGCGAATAATGAAGGTTCTGCACATGTCTATTAAGTTGGAAATGTATAATTAGTGCCAAAAGAGTTATTTTGTTTCACCATTAGTGAGATGAAATACATAATATCCAAAGCAAAGTTTTTAAAATGAAGTGGAGTAACAATAGTAGCTTTCATTAGGGATTGACTGGGACGGGTCTATCTAACCCGCTGCCGACCCAACCCGCTACCCAGTTGTCCCGGACCGGTACCAAGCCCGGGACCCAGCCCGGTGAAAGAGGTAGGCGGGCTTCGGGCTCATGTTTTAGTGGACTGGCCTGGCCAAGATTGGTCCGGGCCTCAATGGTCAAATATTCATAAAAACTCCATTAAATCAACGATCAATTATACAAAAAATTAAAAAAAAGCCCAACCTGGGCCCAGACTGAGGCAAGGTCGGGTAGCCCGGCCCGACCCAGGCCGAGGCTCAACCGGCCTGACCTGATACCGGTACAAACATAGGCCGGTACCAAGCTTGAAATCCTTAAGCCTGAAGCCCGCCAAGTCCCGCCGCGAAGCCCGGCCTGGTCCCGTCCCAGTCCATCCCTAGCTTTCACTAGCAATTCCTTGAGAGATTGGAGTTTACACCGTTCAAAGGCTCAGTTTGCTCCTAGTTCCATTTTTTGCAACAGAAGGTACTAATAAAAATTTTGTCACATAAGGTAACACCAATGATAGCTGACCCCAAAATTTTTTGAGAATAAGGTTTGGATATTGTTGTAAGTTAACACTAGTGACTAGAAGCTACATGTGTTGTCCTAGAAAAGTAATTTATGGAATGAATCAATGACCAAAGACCAGAATGAATTTGTTTGATTCCATTAACATAAATAAGAGTTCCGTAAGTATAACTCTGACTGTCTTTCCTATTGATATTACTTGCAATTCCTTGATCCTTCATACAAGTAACACCATAAGGATAATGTGGCTGAAAGCTTGTGTCATCCAACTAATCTTCCCACATTCTTCTTGCCTTCTTGATCTCCCATCTAGAAGCATACGTGAGGCAAAAAGCAAATAATCTTTTTTAGTCACCCACAGGATCGTAAAGCGTTTGTTAACAAATAAACATATTAGATATAGACCAAAATTGCTAATCTGAATCAACCACATTAGAATAGCTACAGGCATGGGCAGCAATTATAACCAACTATGGTTACCTATTTGGAAATGACCAAAGAGTTGAAAAGCTATCCTAAGAAGCACATTGGCATCACCTGTAGCCATTGGCACCTAGCTTCAGAAGTAGATTTGAAAGATAAAGAAGTACTCCGTATATATTTCTGAAGACATACAATCCATCAGATTCTTCATTCTTCAGAAACCTGGATAGCCTCCATAAAATATATTTCAAACCATTGCAGAGTGGCTCAAGTTTCCACACATTCTGCAGCCCATATATTTTGCTAACTCCGCAACATCAATCTTCCACTTCTTTATCTGGCTACTAAATTACATCACTTGATTAATAAGAACCCAGTAAATTATTTAATACGTAGTATAGGATAAGAGTGAATCCATGCAACATTGAATTATTAAACTGTAAGTTTAGAAAGATTAACAAGTGGAACTTTCAGATTCAAGACACATCCCACCCCATGTAGGAAAATGATAGAAATGAAAACCGATGAACCTCAAGGGTAAAAGTGCGGCCTTTAATGCTCGATATAAACATCAACAGCTGTGAGTTGGATAATCCCTCCTGGACCAGAACTTCTTGTTTCAGAAGGGGAAGATATCAAATTTGATCGACCATTAACGTATAATCCTAATGTGGGGGGATTTGGTCAAGGAGACGCGGAAATAGTAATTCAAGATCCACATCTTTGCAAACACACTGAAACTTCTTCTTTTTTCCTCACAGAGATTCTTTAAGAAATGATGAGCCTGCAACACAAAACATAAAATACTGTGAGGGATTCATATAAAGGAGAAAACGAAACAACTTTCATTATGAAATACAGAAAACCACACCTTTCAAATCCTTGAACCTCACATCCCAGTTGACATAAGCAGCTATTGACTTGTTTTTCTGAATATATGTAGCATATTTAAATGATATTAAAGTCTATACAAAAGGATATAAACTTAAGTCTCACTGTGTTCACTTTAGATTCTCCTATTGTCACTTTTTGTAATGTTGTATGGTTCATTTTTATTGGCGCGTGTATTATAATATTAGAAGTTCTTTGAAGATTTAGAGGAATCAGTCCAACATTTTGAACTAAAAGATAAAATAGATCATTTAAACTTATATCTAATTTGCACACTCTTGAACCGAAAGATCTTGACCTCTTTGTGTGATGCTTCTTTACACCTGTATCCATATGTACTATTTTGCTTACAGTTTGCTTCACTTCAATTGAGTTTTGTATCAATATCCATGAACTTACCATTGCTGCAGGAGACATGATACTGAGAGAGAAGCTAGGCCTGGTTTTTAATTTTTTTGCCTAAAAACTATTTGTGTACACATTCAAATTTGATATCCCAAACCACCATTTTCAAAGCTATAAATACAAAGAAAAAACACAAACAACTGTAGAAGCGATGCCTTGATCCTTGAGCGGCTTTTCACAAGCAGACTCAAACATGAAAATGCAACTAACGCCAGTAAATTTAGTAGCAAACGAAAGCAAGAGCTCCACAATTAACATAGTGCCTAAAACTAGCTGTTTTACTTTACTACTCCGTATTAATTTGTTTTAAAAAAAATTGAAGCACTTCACCATTCTACTCAAAGGTGATTGCAATATTTATTTTTCCTTCTATCAAACATGAATCACTTCCCATAAAAAGTATAATTAAGCTTATTCCTTAAAAAAAAGAAACTATATAGAAGGGAATATGATTGCATATAAAGGGAAGATAAAAGATTATTCCTTTATAAGCATGTAGTTCTTTAAAATCGAACACTGGCTAATAAAAAATAGACACAAATTAGTAAAATATAATCAACCCTCCCTCCCCTGCAGAACCAAACAAGTATTTAGGCTCCATTTTTTTGCCCCATGGAAGATCCTTTCATTTCTCTAGTTTCTTTTCTTTCGATCTGAAAAGCTGGACTGCTGGAGGATGGGAGATCCTTTAGCTTCTCTGGTTTCTTTGCTACCGAAACAAAAAATGTAAATGAGTTGTTAGGCTAAGGACTTAGTGACGAATAAGATGAGGTCAACTGTGAAATGCACCAAAACAAGCTGAAACGTGATTGCACCTTAACATTTTCCTATTCTTTTCTCATTATTTTGACAGAGTTAAAAGTTATGTGCTAGTTTATCATTCTTTATTTGTTTAGCGGATGAAGATCTGGTTATTACTTAAATCCCTTATAATATTTAATTCTATATGTAATATGCTTATCTTATGTGAATAGGCATACACACTAGAGGAAGTTCTCAACAGATAGTGAAAGGGCTTGTGAATTCATAGTCATATGAGTATTCAAACTTGAGAAAAGTTGATAACGATGCATCAGAAGTTGAAGATGACATTATTGTTGGAAAAATGTGTGAAAAATTGCATTAAATGGCTATTTTGGGGCAATTTTCTGAGTGGGGTCCACTTCCGATTTGGGTCGGGTCAAAGTGGTTTCGGATTGTCCTTGCTTAGGGCTACAATTCGATATATGGTACGCTCAAAACGGATAACGGGTGAATGAGAAATCGCTTTTCGAAGTTGACCCGTTAGAATGGAAAAACTGGGAAAAAGGATGGGTTTCTAGTGTTAATTTCCCACACCGGAAAACCCAAGGGATTTGCAACCCTTTATAAGGGATCTCCCCCCTTGAGGAGTTAAGATTCTTAAGGGTAAAGGCTCTCTCACGCGCGCAGGGGGTGCAAATCAAATCCCGAATTCGGAGAAGAAAAACCGCGACTTGCGTGTGCGGGCGACCTGCGGACACGAATGTCGTCCAAAAATCTATCTCTCAAGAGATACGATTAATTTTTGTTTTCTTCCCGAAACGTATATTTTTTACCAGTTGACAGAAGTGTCTAGCGGCAGAAGACCTCGGTCTCTCATGGCATCAGAATATCTCGCGTTGGTATTCTGGTGTCGGTCTCTGATGGCCTCGATCAGAATACCTCGCGTTGGTATTCTGGTGTCGGTCTCTGATGGCCTCGATCAGAATACCTCGCGTTGGTATTCTGGTGGCACTTCTGAACCGTTACAGCAATAAATGCCCAACGTTTATATCTTTTAATGCAGTGTTAAATGGACAGTTCATGGACGATTCAATGCCCAACGGACTGGTCATTGATGTCCAACGTTCAGGTCCATTAATTCACTATTTTCGTACAACAAATCCTCCTATATAATGGCTGGCAGGTGGTTTGCAACAAAACACGTTCTTACACGATTTTACACGAATCCATACACGTTTTAGCTCTAAAAACACACTGCTAGCACTCTGAAAATTCCTTCTGTGTTCAGTCTTTGTTCTCGTTCGCTGGAACTTTTGTTTGAGTGCTCAAACACTAGTTCGTTGTCATCGTATCCTGGGAAACTATTGTTGCAACGCTCCTAGCACCGTGGGAGGCAACAAATACGTTTTAAGGACATCGTGCGTAGCACGAGCTTTGACAAATTCTGCTTCATCTCCTTTCTTGTTTTTCTTTCGTCATTTTATTTAATTAATTTATTTTAATTAATTTTCTTTATTTTCCGAAACACACCCAACAATTATGACTAACACAATTTACATAATTGATTCCATTCATCAGAGTGTATCTAAAGCTCGTGATTGAATCACAATTTCACTATTTAAAAAAAAATTGAGAATGATTTTGTTCATCTGAAAATCAATTTATAGGACAAAGTCACCTAGGAAAAATGTTTAAAAAGTGAACAAAGTTTAAAACGATACATTTGGGCAGATCAACGCCTCCCCCTTTTTCTTCGTGCAGTCTCCTCTTCCTCAGGGGTGGTGTGCTTCTGTTGCTGCTGCTTGATGAGGCCTTGCATAATCTTCAGATATTTCCGGAGGTTCTCAGTGATCCCACCCAGGCCGATGATGGTGAAAAAATTAATTGCAAACCTTACATTCTTCAGGTTGTCCTTTGGGAAAATAGAGTTAAACGACTCTTGCATGGTTGGATCATTCAGGCGTTCATTCAAAAGCCGGATCCCAAGACGTTCAGATAATTCCAGGAAGAGATTTTTGATGAAGATGCGGGAAGAGGAGGTGGTATCTTCTTCGGAGAGTCGAATGTAAGACAGAACATGCCAAGGCAATGCATTAGTTTCAAGCAAGTGGGCAAAGAACTGTGCAACATTTATCAGTTTATTGGTTTCCAACCGATGAACCGTTGAGTACTGTTGCACAAAGCACTTTTCAAAGTTCTCCTGGTAAATCTTGTTGATCATACAAAAACGTTGAGCCAAAAACCCATAGAAAGGGCGGTAGTTTCTCTCCTGGCTGCAGCACTCTAGAATCATTATGCATAATTCCATCTCTTGACCAGGCTCAAGTTTAAGCATCAAGAGTTTATGGCCTGCTTCCTCGAAGCCCACACTCGACATAATAGTCAGATAGATGGTTCTTCGAAGATTGACTAAGTTTGTTCCCGTCTCATCAGTTATTCTCATTCGTTTCTCATCATCTTCCACTTCATCCTCTTCGTCTTCAACCACAGACTCAGCATCAGAATCCCCTTCTTCCTTAGATTCATCACCTAGTATTGTCTTTTCCAAATCTTCATACTTCTTTTCGTTTTCTAAGTAATTGGGATCTGGCTTGAAAATATTCAGTGCATCTTCATCTTCTATAGTATCCCAAAGAGATATTTCATGGGTGATCTGATCCTCCTGCTCTACTAAATCGAGCTCAGGGCGAACAGCGGGATAACCCTGAAACTTTGATTTGCGTATTGCAAAGAGGCCTTCAATCATGAACTGGACTCTTTTATCGATCTCTCCTTCATGAAGTATCCCACGGAACCGCTCGAAAATACCATACAATCCATGTGGAGTCAAGTCTTGGAGAATAGACCCACACTCAGTAACAAAACCAACTGCAACTTCAACACTGTCATCTGAGGGATTTTCAAGCAAAACAGCAACAAGTTCAAGGGCAATCAGCTCATGAACTACTTGCTGGTTCACAAGATGGGCAACGAATTTAACAGCTGCCAACAATTGGGGCTTATCATTGCGTTTGTAGGCTCTCTGAAGCTGCAAAATAATCCTCCTCAGAAGAAGATTTCCAACCTCTGGGAACTTGGTGTTAACAATAGCAGCCAGTGCTGCAAAAACATCAGTAAAACCAGGAGAAGCCATCTGGGACTTGATACAAGAGCGGCAAAACAGGCCCCTTCCACGAATCAGATTTTCAGCAAAAAGTTCTGGAATGATGTTCTTGATATTTGTTGCATTAACTTTATTAACCAACCCATTTATACTCTTCCTAAGAGCATCCCACGTGATCTTTTGGTATTCCACTGAGCTTTTGTCCTCTTCATCCTCCATCATCCTAGCCAACTTGAAAAGAGGGATGTAAACTCCTCCGCTCCTCCCCAAATCAGCAGTATTTTTTGTCACCATTGTAGCCAAAAGATATCTTCCGATTACACGGTCGATGATAACGCAGCGAGAGGATTTAATAGCGAAGAACTCTGCTACAGTTTTACTCCGTTTTAGGGAGTAGTATTTAAAGAGATAAATCAGATAATAGATGATCGAAAGATATCTTTTGTAATCAATGGTATCTTAGGAAACCAAAAGATATGGTTAACTTAGGAAACAAAAGATATTAGTGTAATCTTTCAATCGAACAGTATTTACGGAGTACTAGTTAACTTAGGAAACCAAAACATATGGTTTCCTTTTTATTTTTATTTTTGTATAATGTCAAAAAAAACATAACATTGTTCGAAAAGAATAAAACCTTTTTCAATTAATATTACCAGAGAATTGTCCAAAAAAATAATAATATTAACATTTTCTCCCAAATTATTTTGTAAAGTTAAAATCTTTTTGTCAATCAATGTTAAGATGTTTTTTTTGGATTGAAATTTTATGGCATAGTCTGATTTGTTTAAGTTTGATCTGATCTGGTCTGGTCTGTTCTGAACAAGGTTGGTCTGGTCTAGTAAATGTCTGGTCTCTGTGTATTTTATAATTGTCCAAGTCTAGTCTAGTCTTGTTTAGTCTATTTAAGTGTGATCTAGTCTAGTCTATTTAAGTCTGATCTGGTTTGGTCTTGTCGAGTCTGTTTACGTCTGGTCTAATCTGGTCTGGTCTGGTTTGGAACTCAAAACACTTCAAAAGAGAACATCATTACAGTTAAATCTCCCCTATTGATAACTAATTCGATTGTAATAATTATAATTTACATATTCAGAAACTACATTAATATATCTATAAAGTTGCAAAGCCTAAATTAAAATTCAATTAAAAATTGATAACATAATTAAGTGAATAAAATGAATCTGTTTGACTCAAAAAAATCAATTTTGCATCTCAATTTGGGACATAGTGAGTACTAAATTAAATTCAACAAATAAAAATATGACTTATTTTAAAATTTTCCAAAAAATGACATATTCAGTAAATAGTTCCGAATGATTCATCATATACAAGTGAATTGTCACTCTGAAATACACTACTCCTACACTATAGTGACCTTTGTTCAGTTACTCATACACAGTGACCAATTATATTTTTCCAAAAAACATAAGTAATCATTTTTTTCCGGAGAAACTCGATTACAAATATACATGTCATTTTTTCAAAATAAATATATTTTTATATACTGTAAGAAAATAGGAAACCAAAACATATAATACAGAGAATGTCCCAAAAGTATAAATAATATTGAAATAATTGGAAACACTTATACATATTTTGATTCTCATGAGACTAAGGATCTTTCTAATTGGATTGAAATTTTTTAGACTCGTCTGAATTGTTGTTCTGAAATGGTGCGGTATGGTAGATGTGTGATCTATGTGTATTTTACAACTTTTAAATTTGGTCTGATCTAATTTTGTGTATTTAAATTCTAATCCGATTTGTATAATTTGAACCTAAACTGACTTGATAAGGTTGGAGTGGACCCGGTCTAGTACTGTTTGAGACTGGGCCGGATCCATTTTCCAGTCTCGAATCAAGACCGTGTACCCGACTGGTTAACCAGCAGACTTGGTCTTAGGTATACGTTTTGGGGACCAGACCGGGCGGTCCCAGTCTCCGTTTTGGTCCCAATGATATGGCTAGTTGAGCATCTTAAAAAAATAGGGGTTGGGGGACATATAGCCGTTAGGTGGGTAAGCAAAATCCCTTCATTTTGGGTCAAAGGGATCTCACGGTTCTTGTAACTCTTGTTCAGTTCGGAATAGTCAAAACGAATTTCAGTTCTCGCTTTGGTTTTCTTATTGTCATCCTTAAGGGCATTGATTTCTTCGGCTCCAGTGAAAGCCATAAGTTTGGTCATCCCTAATCCCATATATCTAACGTCATAGAGTTGAACACAATTGACTTTGTTCATATAACGAGGATTAGTGAGGTCTGGACACTCTTTGAAGTTGTAGAAACAAGTGTCCTTGGAGTTCTCTAAAACATGTAGAGATGTGTAGAGCATTCTGGAGAACTACTCTCCACCATTCATTATAGAGGTGGAGTAGTAGAAATAGGAGTAGGGGTCTTCATTCCTAACCATCCTAGCAAGGAAGTCCACTTTGAGTGAGAAAGATATAGAATTATATAGCCTCTTTGAGAGGAAAAAGAGTTAGCTTGGGAAGTTCCAATCTTCAAGTTTGAGTAAGCCACCATAGAGTGAGACAATTATGTAAACACATCCTTGTAAATCTCCGAATTGGAGAATTATACTTGTGTGCTCCGATTTCTAAGCTACATTAATTCCTAAGTACCTATCTTAACTTCACGAAGCGGGAAAATTCAGAGTTTTTCCCAACAGTACACTCTTGTGTACACACACACATGGACATAATGTGTACACGGAGCAACTTTGAATAAAAAATCCAGGGCCCGCAATCATATACTATCCCCGTCCTATGGTAAACTCTTGTTAATCATTTTGACACTTATATTTTGGTGAAAATTATTAATTTATACTTTTATGATAGTATTTTTAACATAAAATATTTTCATATTGTAAATATTTCTTATATAAATATTTTATTTATCAAAGTCTAACTGATGCTGAAAAAACAAATATGACTAAGGTCATAAATAGGGAAAGTTCCCGAAATAGGACTAAAAAAGATTGAAGATTCCAAAATAGGACTGTCTTGTTTTTATTCTCAAAATATGACTTATTACTGCCAAGTTTGAAAAATACTGCCATGTTTGAAGTCCGGTATTGCCAAAACATGACAGTAATTAGTCATATCTCTCATAAATATGTACTACTTATGTGATTAAAGTGGTTTCCACCTCATAAATATGTACTACTTATGTGATTAAAGTGGTTTCCATCTTTACTGCACAAATATCGAAAACACAATTTTATTTTATTATTTTACTCTTCCAAGTTAAACTGTTTAACTTAAACATCACTGAATGTCTGAATCTTATGAGACATTAGGACTAAATGTAAATTCCTCGTCATCTTTCCACCATTAACTCCAACATATACCTTAGCATAATACGATGCTTATATATGTAAACATTAGTGACTTCCTTAGCTCCATCATCACATACATATGTAAAACTCTACATACACCATATAAACATTAGAGAATCGATTTGATACCATATATTTTCAATTTATTATTGATATCGATCAACGTTTTTATACTGTCAAGCATGTAGCTTTTAATAGTATAAAAATGGAATAAGTAAAGTTGAATTTTGTAGATGTTCATTTTAGCTATTTTTCATATAACTTTTTTATTTATTTCATTAATAAAACATATATTAAATACTACATCCGTCCCAAATTGATTTGCAACATTGACTTTTCTTAGTCAAACAGTTTCATTTCATTTACTTAATTAGGATGTAAATTTTTAATTAATCCGTATATTTTTGCGTAAAGAAAATCCCTTGTGGCTAAAAGAGTTGTGTTCACAACAAGTAGTCTATTCCTCTCAAGCTCTGAGCTACTAAGTTTCTTAGTCAAGTCATTAACGCACTCTCCTAGTTTCTCGTTTTCTAGGGTTAGCTTTGTATCATATCTTGTGACTGAGTTATTTTGACGTTCAGGAAAGATTCCTTCACTAACTGTTTTACTAGGACCTGAGAATGTGTTCTAATCTCCCTTCAAGCTCCTTAATAAGATTATTAGAATCAGATGCAGAACATAATGATGAAGTAGAAGAGTTTGAAGTACTTACATCATCATCTGATCCCTTATCTTCTGCTGAAATTGCAGCTACGTGCTCTTTCTCACCTTCTTTCCCTTCTTCAATCATGGCCATCAGCGCCGGGTTATTCTCTTCTCCGTCAGACGGTTATCCATCCAGTGATCCTTCTCTGCGATCAAAGCACTCTTGTTGTTGTCTTCCTTCATGGCTAACAATAGCTTTTTCTTGTTCAATTGAACTTTCCATTTGTAGTAATCAACATCCTTCTTTCTTTTGGGAAACTTGCAATCCTTTATGAGATGTCCAGCTTTCCACAGTTGAAGAACTTAAGAACATCCTCACCATCCAATGTCTCAGATGCGTTAAATGGTCTTTCTTTGCGGTTGGTGCTGGTTGAGGACTTGCGGAACCTATTGGAACACAATTTCTTCTTCTTCTTAAAGATTTGATTATTAAACCTATAAGTCAGGAGTGCTAGCTGCTTTTGAAAGTCCATGAGTTCGTCATCAGAGTCAACTTCACCTTCGTGTTCACTTTCATCACTTTCCGGAGCAATAGCCTTCATCTTCTCTTTCCGAATCTTAGAAGCTCATTTAGAGGACCTTTCAAGCATTAGAGCCAAGGTGTCAGCCATTTTGTCAACCATGGCATATTCAGTTTCAGTCTTCAGTCTTTGAGAGTCTCCAACTTGGGGTTGTTCTCGAGATTTCCTTCAATGTCCTGGACCATTAGTGGTCGGGTCCAACAGGCCAGATGAATGATCTTTACTTTCTAGGAAGTTCTGAAAGTTGTTCTTCCACACCACGTACTTACCCCTGCGGAGAATGGGTGGTCTGGTGTTGTTTTCGATTGATAGAGCATCCATGTTTGATCGGGATGAGCAGTTGATTGACAAAAGGATTGTGTTGTTTTTGCAAAGTGTTGGTTGGTAAACTGTGGTGATGCGCTAAGTGGAGTTAGCACAAAACAGGTTGATGCGGAAAATAGGTTTGCTCCATGGACCGATGATGCGCCAACTGGGCTTGCGCATGATGACCTGATGCGTGATCCTAAGTTTGCGCACGGAGGATGATGCACGAAATGAGGTTAGCGCATGGCTCAATGATGCACAAAAGGAGGTTTGCATACAGAGAGATATGCGCTAAGTTTCACCTTGCGCAGAGTAGTTTTTGTTCGTGGTTAGCTTTGCACACCACACTATGCTCTTAAAAATAACAACGATGCATTAAATAGAACTTCAAGTCTGAAAGTCTGATAATTTGTACGCGACTAAAATATGTGTGGATGATGAGGAAGGATGTCTGTTTACTTGTAATCCATCATCTATCAGTGATAGGAGTTTTTCAACCTGTAAAAATGATAAAAACAAAAATGGAAGATGATTAGCACACGAGCGAATGGTTAGCGCACGAGTCCAGTCCTTCAATGTCGATCAGTAGCACAACACCGACTCTGATATCATATGTTAGGTCCATGTTTTCTATGTACAACAATCTATGGAAGCTCTTAAGAATGATGAAACATCTATTGCATTGATGATGAAAGTTTACAGAAGGATATTACAATGAGTAGCGTACAGAAGGATCATACAAAATCGTAAAAAATCGTATTTAAATCACGTAGAATCGTTTAAAATCGTAGCAAAATCGTAATAAGTTTTTTTTAGTGAAAATGGTTCAAATTTATTAAAATTAACTACTACAAATTGACTCATAATTACAATAATAGTAATATCAACAGTATATTTAAAAAAAAAGTAATAATGGATTCTTGTGTTATTTAATCACTACATTTACATTGTTAAAATAGTTTATAAGTCTTCTTTTGGATCTTGTAGGTATTGTTTTATGTAATGAAATGATATAATACCATTAACTTGCAACTTAATTTTAATATTTATTTATTATATAATTATTAAGATATGTTTGATAAAATCTTACGATTTGTGATTCAATTTTACGATTCGATTTTCAAAAACATCTAACGATTCAATTCAAAAATACGATTTTAACAACCTTGATTATAACTAAAGTTACTACTACACTCATTAAATTTAAGGGGTCACTTGTTTGCAAACAACATCTATTTTACTTATAAATATGTAGTTATTTCTTGAAATAATTACATATATAGGACTAAAATATAAGGTTATTTATAATAATGTCTATAATAGTAACTTTTTTATAGACATTTCTTAAATCATCACTTCGGAGTTCTGAGACAAAATCATACCTAATACTCTGTAATTTTTAGAACAAAAAAGGACGGCAACACAAGATACATTTGTTTTTCTGATTGATTCAATTTCCAGTCTTGAATCCCTAATCCTTGCTATTACAACTTACAAACTGTCAGCTCATTCTGATTGATTAATGTTGAAGATGGAGCCTTGTTTGGAATGCAGGAGTATATACCCGACCGGGTATGTTGGGTTACCCGATCGGGTATGAGGTGTTTGATGGGTCGAGTATTTCCCTGGTTTCTACACTCGATCGAGTATTGATCATTACTCGGTCGAGTATGCGTGTAAGGGTTACTCGGGTTATATTCTGGAGTTTATACTCGATCGAGTATGGAGGTATACTCGGTCGAGTATGTGTAAAAACACTACTCGGGCAGAATTCTGGAATCTATACTCGGTCGAGTATGTATGTATACTCGATCGAGTATACGGGAAAAATTAATGACGGGATTAATTTTTGGGCCTGCGGCCTTAACCCTTATTTAGGCTTTCTTAAACCTATTTAAACATCCCTAATGTATCTGTAAACACACTAGACGCTGGAATAATAATACATCTCTCTCTCGTTCGCCGTGGACTAGCGTAATCACACCGATTGCGTGAACCACGTAAATTCTTGTGTTCTTGCTTTAAATTTATCGTTTATCTTAGCCTAATCGTGATAATTAACAACTGGTATCAGAGCTATGGCTGACGAAGGGAAGGTTAAGATCGATAAATTTGATGGTCAAGATTTCGCTTTCTGGAAGATGCAAATCGAGGATTATCTCTACCAGAAAAAGCTTCATCTACCCTTGTCTGAGAACAAACCAGAGACGATGGCGGAGGCGGAATGGAACTTGTTGGACCGACAGGCCCTTGGTGTGGTGAGGTTGTCGTTGGCGAAAAACGTTGCTTACAACATCGTCAACGAGAAGACAACGTTTGGACTGCTCAAGGCGTTATCCAACATGTACGAGAAACCCTCAGCGGCCAACAAGGTTTTCTTAATCAGACAGTTGGTGAATACAAGAATGAAGGAAGGTGCATCCGTGACAGATCACATCAACGAGTTTAATTCAATCATATCCAGGTTAGGCTCGGTTGAGATTAAATTCGATGATGAAGTTCAAGCACTACTTTTGTTATCATCTTTGCCCGATAGTTGGTCCGGTACAGTCACAGCAGTTAGTAGTTCGGCTGGAACCACTAAGCTTACCTTTGAAGGTATTCGTGACTTAATCCTTGGTGAGGATATCCGGAGGAGAAGTTCGGGGGATAGCTCCAATAGTTTGTTAAGTACTGAAGACAGGGGCAGAAAATCCACTAAAGGGGGTAACAAGAAGGGAAGATCAAAGTCGAGGAAGAGGGGTCAATCCAAGAACAGGAAGGACATCAATTGTTGGAATTGCAAGGAGAATGGACACTTCAGAAATCAGTGCCCAAAAGCCCCAGCAGACAAAGGCAAGAAGGAGGTGAATGTGGCAGAGGATTATGAAGATGTTCTAATTTGCAGCGTTGAGAATTCAGTTGAGTCCTGGATCATGGATTCAGGTGCGTCGTTTCATGCTTGTCATTGCAGGGATTTGATGAAAAATTTCAGGCCCTACGGCGGAAGAGTTCGTTTGGCGGATGATAAATCCCTGGAGATCACGGGTATTGGGGATGTTGATCTCAGTACCACTTTGGGTACAACCTGGAGGCTGAAAGATGTCAGGTATATTCCAGACCTGAAGAAGATGTTGATCTCAGTAGGACAGCTTGATGAGGAAGGCCATAACGTTAGTTTTGGCAACAAGCAATGGAAGGTAACAAAGGGAAAGCTGGTCATTGCTCGTGGGCAAAAGCATGGTACACTGTACATGGTTGAAGTGTCTACAGATGGAGCAAACGCAGCAGTTGAAGATAGAGGGATCTCTACTTTGTGGCATCAAAGACTTGGGCACATAAGTGAGAATGGAATGAAGATGTTGTCTTCAAAGGGCAAAATCCCAGATTTGAAGAATTCAAAGTTGACCTTTTGTGAGCCATGTGTTCTAGGCAAACAAAAGAGGGTAACCTTTGTGAAGACAGGACAACAACTCAAGACTGAGCGGCTGGAGTTGATTCATTCAGATGTCTATGGACCTACAAAGGTCTCTTCAATTGGAGGTTCCCGCTACTATGTTACATTCATTGATGACTCTACACGGAAGGTATGAGTTTATTTTCTTAAAAATAAATCCGACGTCTTTAACACTTTTAAGAAGTTCAAAGCTGCAGTTGAGAATGAAACAAATCTCAAAATTAAGTGTTTAAAGAGTGATAATGGGGGTGAGTATAGTAGCACAGAGTTTGTAGAGTATTGTGCTGAACAGGGGATCAGAATGCTGAAGACGGTTCCAGAAACACCACAGCAAAATGGTGTTGCAGAGAGGATGAACAGAACATTGAATGAGAGGGCCAGAAGCATGAGATTGCATGCAGGACTTCCCAAGATGTTCTGGGC
Source organism: Cuscuta epithymum (assembly GCA_945859915.1). Classification (NCBI taxonomy): domain Eukaryota; kingdom Viridiplantae; phylum Streptophyta; class Magnoliopsida; order Solanales; family Convolvulaceae; genus Cuscuta; species Cuscuta epithymum. The sequence goes on from CAMAPF010001024.1 coordinate 158,110, forward strand.
CGATGCAGTGAACACAGCAGCATACTTGATCAACAGAGGACCCTCATCTCCCATTGGTTTCAAAATTCCAGAAGAAGAATGGAAAGGTCGTGAGGTATCTCTTAATCACTTGAAAGTTTTTGGTTGTATTTCTTATGTCAAAGTCAGAGATGCAGATAGTGACAAGCTTGAGGCAAAGGCAAAGAAGTGTATCTTTATTGGGTACGGGTCGGATGACATGGGCTACAGGTTCTGGGACAACCAAAGCAAGAAGGTTATCAGAAGTAGAGATGTCACCTTCAACGAGAATGCTCTTTATAAAGATGGTCTTGCAGCAGGAACAAGCAAAGGCAAGCAACCGGAAAACAAACAGCAAGTGGTGTTTGAAGGGATGACTGAAGATGACATAGCACAACCGGTCGGTTGTGATGAGACGGCTGGAGGCTCAGGGAGCAGTGGGAGCTCAGGAGATACAGGAATGTCTGAAGACAGTGGGAGTGATGAAGACAGTGGGAGTTCAGAGGCAGCTACTCCACACATCAGACAGTCCACCAGAATCAGGAGACCTCCTAACAGGTATTCTCCTTCAGCAAATTATCTATTGCTGACCGAGAATGGAGAGCCAGAATCTTACTCAGAGGCGTTGGCTGTGAGAGATTCCATACAGTGGAAGAAGGCCATGGAAGATGAGTTAGATTCACTTGACAAGAACCAAACTTGGTCCTTAGTCAAGTTACCACCGGGAAAGAAAGCATTGGAGAACAAGTGGGTTTTCAGAATCAAAGATGAAGCAGATGGGAGCAAAAGATACAAGGCCAGGCTAGTTGTCAAGGGGTTCCAACAGAAGAAGGGGGTTGACTACAATGAAATCTTCTCCCCGGTTGTGAAGATGACTACTATCAGGTTGATTCTTGGTATCGTTGCAGCTGAAAATTTACACTTGGAGCAGCTGGATGTGAAGACTGCTTTTCTTCATGGCAACCTTGAAGAAGACATTTACATGGCTCAACCTGTAGGTTTCCCAGTGAGTGGCAAGGAGAGATTGGTGTGCAAACTCAAGAAGAGTCTATACGGACTGAAGCAAGCTCCTAGACAGTGGTACTTGAAGTTTGATGGTTTTATGCAGCGGAATGGGTACACTAGATGCAAGATGGACCATTGCTGTTACTTGAAGAAATTCGAGTCATCATACATTATTCTTCTTTTGTATGTTGATGATATGTTGGTGGCTGGATCAAACATGCAGGAGATCAACAAGCTCAAGAAGAAGTTGTCCGAAGAATTTGAGATGAAGAATTTAGGGGAGGCGAGACAGATTCTTGGGATGAGCATAGTCAGAGACAAGGTGGAAGGTACTTTAAAGCTTTCACAGCAGAAGTACATTCAGAAAGTCCTTGAGAAGTTCAGAATGACGGATGCCAAGCCAAGGAGTACACCTTTAGGGAGTCAGCTGAAACTCTCCAAGCAGCAGTCTCCAAAGACCAATGAAGACAAAGATGAGATGGCTAAAGTCCCTTATGCATCAGCCGTTGGCAGCTTGATGTACGCAATGGTGTCAACAAGGCCGGACATTGCTCATGCAGTGGGAGTTGTTAGCAGGTTCATGTCGAATCCAGGGAAGGAACATTGGGAAGGAGTCAAGTGGCTGCTACGCTACTTGAAAGGCACTTCTGGAACTGCTCTTTGTTTCAGGAGGAATGGAGTAATTCTAGAAGGATTTGCTGATGCTGATTTGGGGGGTTGTTGTGATTCCGGGAAGAGCACTACGGGTTACATATTCACAATTGGAGGCACGGCGATTAGTTGGATGTCTAGACTTCAAAAGAGTGTGGCTCTTTCGACCACAGAAGCAGAGTATATGGCCATTGCTGAAGCGGCCAAAGAGTTGATCTGGTTGAAGAACTTTCTTTCGGAGTTGGGCATGGAACAGGGGGATTGCGGACTGCACTGTGACAACCAGAGTGCCATTCACCTCGCGAAGAATCCAGTGTTTCACAGCAGAACGAAACACATCAAGATGCGATACCATTTTATCCGAGAGTTGATTGAAGACGGTATCATAAACTTGAAGAAGATCCTTGGTACGAAGAATCCAGCAGACATGCTTACCAAGGTGGTGACAACAGAGAAGTTGAAGCTATGCATGGCTTCAACTGGCCTTCCAGATACTTGATGGGAAGGTGTGAACGAGAGATAGAGATCAGGGGTGTTGCAGAGGATACATGTTCTTGGATGGCAGATGACTGTTGAACAAGCCTCCAAGTGGGAGATTGTTGAAGATGGAGCCTTGTTTGGAATGCAGGAGTATATACCCGACCGGGTATGTTGGGTTACCCGATCGGGTATGAGGTGTTTGATGGGTCGAGTATTTCCCTGGTTTCTACACTCGATCGAGTATTGATCATTACTCGGTCGAGTATGCGTGTAAGGGTTACTCGGGTTATATTCTGGAGTTTATACTCGATCGAGTATGGAGGTATACTCGGTCGAGTATGTGTAAAAACACTACTCGGGCAGAATTCTGGAATCTATACTCGGTCGAGTATGTATGTATACTCGATCGAGTATACGGGAAAAATTAATGACGGGATTAATTTTTGGGCCTGCGGCCTTAACCCTTATTTAGGCTTTCTTAAACCTATTTAAACATCCCTAATGTATCTGTAAACACACTAGACGCTGGAATAATAATACATCTCTCTCTCGTTCGCCGTGGACTAGCGTAATCACACCGATTGCGTGAACCACGTAAATTCTTGTGTTCTTGCTTTAAATTTATCGTTTATCTTAGCCTAATCGTGATAATTAACAATTAATGCCAGTTGCCATTGATGATATAGAAACAAAGACGCAGTGATAACATTTTGAATAAAGATAAAATTTTATTGTGGTTAGTCTGCCCAAGCATAAATTTTGTACATATACCAATGCACAAAAGATTACAACACATAATAAGGTCTCTCTCTTCTATTCGCTCACATAATAATATAAATATGATTGTGAAAGAAAAACAGAGGCATCAACTGTAACTGCAAAGTTTAGATCTTGTCGATGTCTTCATCCTCAAACTCAATGTAATCTTCACCACCACCACCCTCTTCATCTTCTTCCAAATTGGTAACACCTTCACTCAGCCTAATGTTGTCAGGCAACTCTCCATATGCTTTTAGCAACCTCGCCTCGTCCGGCATATACTTGAGAATCACATCAGCCTTGTCATCCTGCACATTCATCACAATATCCTTAAAGTTAAGCCAATATTTTCACATCATCCACAAAGGGACCTAATGATTAGTACATTGCATTGCCAATTCCATTATTTGCTTCAAATATAAGATGTTACAGAGTAGTAGTCGTACAGCAAAGTTATTTTCAGATTCCAATATACACTAATTAATTGACATTGAGCTATTGATAACAACAATCTCTATAACTTTTTTAATAAGGTGTGATTAAAATCCAACTAATCTTGTTCCAGTTTAGATAAAATAAGATAAGATGCCAACTCACTAATGTTCAAATGTTGCTAAATCTTAAAACGGCAAGATATTTTGCACCAACAACATAAAATGGAAATAATATTCGGGCTCAATTTGGAATGTGGATACTGCAAAGGACATAAAAGATGTGAGATACCACAAGCAATCTATTGAAAGAAAGAAACATGAAGGAAACTAAAATACTAATTCAAACTCAACAAGTTTTGCATTCATTATTTATTATTTAAAAATGTCAATTATTAAACCAATCAATTGAGATAAACATAATACTTTATAATACTTATGGCGCAATATAAGAATTTTTAGATGAGGCACAGATTTATTAAGGCCTTACTTTATCCGGAAAAACTTAGGGCCAAAAAAACTCATTTTTTACGACTGGACTAAGACAAACACAAGTCCTATTGTAAGAAGTGACAGCAAATAATACAGAAACCCAAACATATGAAAATAATTTCCCTTGGTAACCACAAAAGGCCTCAATGAGCTTAAGATCTTGACTGATATTCAGGGTGGTAGTAAAACACCTCTTAACTGAAAAAAGAATATGTAATCACACAATTAGCATAATGAACTTAAAAATAGAAATCTAAAAGAATCAAGATATTGAAAACGATGCAAGAATTTATTATTAAGAGTAGAACACAAAGCAGTCCATACTCCATACCAACGAAATACAAGGATTACCAGCAATAGTTCATTAAACAACAATTATGTACGGAGTATAAGAATTCACACAAAAAAAGTAGAAGTTTTGATGCGAAAAGGGCACATATCAGTATATCACTAATCACTATGATCATAATGTGAAGAGCAGCTAAACAAACTTGGAGATGTTGTGCTCAGCATATATGTGTGCTCACTCTTCTTATATGTTTATTCTTGCTCTTGAACAAAATTGCAAAAAAACGAAAAATTGAAAAAGGCACACATAACAGCCAAGCAGTAAATGTTTAAAAGGCACAATTTTTTCCACTGAAAGAAGGATGAGATCAAAATACAAATAAACGAAATTAACAAAATTTGGGACTTGCCTGATAGTCACGAAGACCGACGAGGATGATGTCACCGGCGGCGATCCAGACTTTCTTGTGCATCTTGCCGCGGATATGGCAAAGACGCTTTTGCCCGTCGATGCACACGGCCTCACAGCGGCCATTACCCAGCATACGAGCGACCTGCGCGTACTCCTGGCCGTCCTCTTTGAATACGAGCTCTCTTTTCTCGTCGTCGGCCTCGTTCTTTCCTCTCTTCCTGTTCTTACCTCCCTTTCCCTTATTCTTCGGCATGGTGGCTTCGAGCTACGAAACCTCCAACCCTAATTCGATTGCTTGAGCGAGTGGGATTCAAAGAGGGAAGAACAGAGCAAACCCTAGGCGAGATCAGATCTACTGGTGATAAGGTTTATAGAGGTTATATACGGGTCTATATGGCGTGTGAGCGCGGTTCTCTTGCGAGTTTATGGTTGACGTTATGCCTTGCGAACGCCAAATGGGCCGAGTCCCTATCAGATTAGCCATACGATACTTGGCAAGAATCGAATTCTTGTGGGAAAAGGTTTTTAATTTTAGGAAAGTCATACAAGAAGAAATTCGTTTACTTTTACCATTTTCTAAAATTAAAATTTAAACCATTTCAAAGAAAAAAGTAAATTTAAAACAAGACATTTCAGTTGTATTTAAATTTAAACATATCTTACTATTTTCTTTAACCAGTTAACTGGGTAAAAAAACTGACTTCTATCTAGGGTGTCCTTCGCTAGGATTGTATATCTCCGTTATCGGTCTCACCGAGAGCGGCTGCCGTCTAGGAACAAGGGCAGGCGGTTAAAGATGGGAAGACAGTTTTCCCAATGGTCGGTATGGTGCTCACGGATCGGAAGATAAAATTTCAGTTTCTTAAGGAGCTGATGGCATCTTTTTGGCGACCATTCAAAGGTGTGTCCATAAAGGAAATTGGAGAGAAAAGGTACATTTTTACTTTTTATCATAATTTTGATATGAGACGTGTGCTAGATGAAGGTCCATGATTGTTTGAACGTAATTTGCTGATCCTGAAAGAGATTAAGGCAGAGGTTATTCCTCTTCAGATCGGTCTGTTTGAGGCTGAATTTTGGGTTCAGATTCATAATGTTGCGTATGGTTTCATGAATCTGGGTTCTATTAGGAGAATTGGTAACTATATTAGAAGTTTCATTAGTTTTGACGAGAGTCAGTTTGATGAAAAATGGAAAGCATATACACGTATTAGAGTTCGTATCGATATAAGGAGACCTCCTAAAAAAGGAACAACATTGAAAAGGGGGGCATTAGTAAGTGGGTGGATTTTAAGTGTGAAAAATTCCCTTAATTTTGCTTTATTTGTGGGATCATTGGACATTCTGATAAGTTTTGCCCGATAATTTATGAGGGAGATACCATTACTTTTGATAAAACCTATGGCGTTCAGCTTAGAGCTGGGGTGGGGTGAAGACTAGTCCCACAGGAGAAACAAATGGCTGGTTGAAGGGTCTTCGAGTACTGGCATGGGTGGATTGCACAAGGGGGACAGTTAGGAAACAGGAGGACAAGGCTGGAAGGAGGCTACTACAGGGACTAGCTCTATTAAGAAAGGGAATTCGGTGAACCCGGAAGAGATGTCGGGTGAACAAAAGCGCAGAAGAATCTGAGAGAAGAAGGAACACGAGGAATCAGCAGGTGAGGATATGGCTCTGGACAAGCAAAAAACGGGGAGGAGGTGGGTATCGGCTAGTAGATCCGCCGGATTGCCTGAAAATGCTGGATGATTCGTGTGGACGGATTTTAGTGGTGCATTTGACGTTGGAGAAGAATTTATTTTTCTTGTGCTTATCTAGTTTTTATTTTGTTTAATCAGACTGTTTACTCTTGTGTTTTTTTTTTTTTTGCATTTGGATTGTAGGACTCTTGTATTAAGATTGGGTGATGGTAGGTGTACTTCAATCGTCTTTGGCTCAAGTATGCCCATTAATGGATCAACGAGTTATATTGCTTGTTTGAAGGCGATTAACTCTGAGTCTGGTTCGAGAGCTGACGGTTGTGTGTGGTTCCTATATCGTTTTAAAAGTCCAGGTAACTGAGTTAAGTACTCAGTAAAAGTCTAATAGAGAAAAGGTGATATGTTACCAGTTACATTGTAATACTTGAGATTTAATATAAATAGATTAATAGTACTACTAATACCAACAAGATGCATCTCCTTTTAAGGGACCTCATCACCAAGAACTCCAAAGTTAAGCGTGCTTGCACGGGGAGTAGTCATGGGATGGGTGACCCCCTGAGAAGTTTCTCATGGCGCTCACGAGTGAGGACAAAGTGCGCGGAAAAGGCTAGTAGGCATAAGAATTTTAAGAGGTTTTTTAAAAATAAAAAAATCTTTTTTGTGATGTTACAGTGAGTACAGTCTGAGAAAAGTATGTAGCTTTTAAATCAATGAGTCTCAACAACTTGTATAGTCCGTATTAAATAGAACTAGATCAAACAGTCCAGTTTTTATCAAACAACTACCATTGTTTTCAATTTAAAATTTTTTCAATCACTAAAAGCAAACAATTAATAAAAAGCTTATAAGAATATGTTTTCAACTAGTTATTTTAAACATACCCTTAGTTAATTGTTGTGCTATGAATTATGATATCACTCGTGCATTACAATGATTACATGAGATAACAAACTAACTATAGTAACTAAAAATTGATGGATTGTGCTAATTTAACTACTCCTGTTAGTTAAATTGATGGAGTATAAATCCTGAATTGACAGAGTATAAATCCTGACCCCTATTGACATATTAACATGACACTTCTTTGTAAGTAACATAATAGCAAGTTAGGAAAACTTCTCCAATTGAACACACATATCATAATGCTTCTTCATCATAGGTAGGCCTTCCATCAATGGCGATATTTCAGTCTCTTGCTTTCATTCCAGCGGTTTTCCCTCTCCTTATTCTATGAACTTAGTTATATCATCATCGGCAATTGCAATTGGAATAGAATCCACATGAGCATCAAATAAACATCACCACCTACAATATTCTCATTCTTCTTTACAATTGCTAAGAATGAACTATACTTAGAGTATTTTTATAACATCTGCAACTACTAAGAGTGAAATAAAAATTGATTTTTTTCTCAAGAAACAATGCTAGAGTTTTTGTTTACTATTACTTCTCACTTGCACGAGAGAAGTCTGTACAAGTAATCTACTAAAAGATATAATTCGATAAACCACTATAGAATAAGGTTATCACATACATCACAATCAAAATAGTAAACAATCAACATGTACATTTAAATGATATCAGTGGTCTGTCTTTTCGATTATATGCCATGTGAAATCATTGGATCAATATATTTTTGACTGAAAAAACATACATCAAATTATTTTTTATGAATCTATCACATGATTATGTCTTTCATAATTTAATCTCAACATATTTGCTAAACTGGAGTTTATAGCATAACCTGGTTAATGCCTGCTTAGTAATATCACAAAATTTGAGTGTGATAGTGCAGAAAAGAATATGTAACAAAGACCAGTTCAGTTAGGGCCATGTTTGCATCATAGAATGATTTAAATGTCACATTGTCCTTCCGGTAGTCTTTGAAAACATAAGATTGTAAAGATAGCTTTATCAAGTTAATAATATAAAAAAGGGACTATAAAGCTATAAAGAAACAAAAGCTATTAACCATCACAGAAGTTTAGATACAAAAGCATTGTTGGATGTGGGATATTTACACTTCAATAACCTCAAAGAGACATTTACACTAAAAGATAAAAATCTGCATTGAAGCTACATAATAGGGGATTAATCTGGCTTCACCATGTAACTATCCCAAGTGTAGTGTCTACTTTCTGCCATAGAAACATAAAGAACTACTAACGACATAGAAGTACTAAGTCTTCAAGCAGGATAATATGGACAAATTTCCGTACCATGACATTTGGATCAGCTCTCTTGAGTTTATGAGAAAGCTCTACTACTTTTTCCCATCAGACAACTTTCACCAACCCAAAATTCGATGCTCGGCTGCAAAGTAAAACTCAGTTATGGAAATGTTAAAATTCATAATGAAATCAAAAGGTCATTATGCATTTAGGTAAAATCATATTAAAAAATTGAATTAATCCAATTGATTAGTTAGTCTAATTAGTGGTATTATGAATTCATGTTTCTCTTTTTCCAATGTAGGACTCTTTATACTAATTACTCTTGGAAATTCCCAAAAGACGAGACTTTTTATCTGACAAGCAAAAATTCGAGTTGAGATTGTTGTACCAAAACACGGGATTCAGAATGCCAAATTCCAATGAAAAAGAAAACAAGGGATGGGGGGCATGGGTAAGGGGGTGGGTGGGGCTTACAAAATATTACTTCGTAATTTCCATTGTTTTTTGAAATGTAGTAACTTATTAATTTGTACTATTTTTTACAAAAAATATACGGAGTATCAAAATTCATAATTTTTTATGATCTTTCATATGACACCAATATGACATATATAAAATTTAAAAAAAAAATTGAAGTTTTAACAGTAGGGGTTTTTTCAGTTTCAAATTTTTTCTTAAAAAAATCCAAGTGCTAACATTAAAATTTCATTTTTAAAATAATTGAAACATGTATTAAAAGTTACTTTAACAATGAGATCTTTATTTTAGCCCTTGATACACAAAACATAGTTTACTTCACTCCATTTTTTTTTATTAATCTAAAAATATTTTCTTGCAGTTACTGTTTTCCAAAAGAGTTGTTTTCCAACAAGCTTGTTTCCAAAGGTTGAATCCCTAACCCCAAAGGTCCCTCCCTCACACTCTGGCCCCACATAGCATATGAAAGGTTGTAAATCATGGTGACTCATTTGAGCACATACGCTAGACCCGTGCTCGTTGCGCGTAAGGAGTCCCCCTAACATTGAAAGGTTGCTCTTACACTGTCGCTTGCCGGACTCGATAATGGGTCACTTGTTCCAAATTTCACGCCTATGACGAACTGGGCTTGTGGTTTTCTAACAAGCTACTACGTATTTAGTTATGTGTCATGCTGTGAGTTATGGTATCTGATCTTAACAAAAAGGCCCGAGACTTTGTAAGGAGATCAAAAAATTTTAAAAAAAAAACTAAGCATGCAAAACAGGCTGTGCTATTGATATTAAAGGAGTGTTTGGGGTTGATTAAAAAAAAGCGCTTTTCAGCTTTTGGCTTAAAAAAAGTTGAAAAGAGTGTTTTCAAATGATAGCTTCTGCTTAAATTAATCACTTAAAAGCTAAAAGCTGGAAGCAGGTAGAAGGGTGCTTTAAGGTTGGTTTGCAACAACTTTAAAAAAAGCACTTCTCAGCTTTTGGCTTAAAAAAGCACTTATTTACCAAACACTACCAATTTTTTACTTTTCTCGGCTTTCGTGTCAAAAGTGCTTTTCCCCTTTTTATACACCAAAAGCACTTATTTTACCAAACACAACCAACTTTTACTTTTCAAAATCACTTTTTTCTCAAACACTATCAACTTTTACAACTAATCACTTTTTCATTTCATCTCCAAAAGTGCTTTTTTTAAGCAGAAGCTGTTGCAAACACTCCCTTAAACTGCTTCTCACTTTTTCTATTACACAAAAAGTACTTATTTTACCAAACACTACCAACTTTTACTTTTTCAGAATCACTTTTTTCTCAAACACTACCAACTTTTACTATTAATCACTTTTCCCAAAATCACTTTAAAAAATCACTTTTTTAAAGTTGAAGCAATCACAAACACTCCCTAAATGTTTCCATACATAATATTGTTGTACTATTGAGATTCATCACTCATCAGTGTAACAAGTGCATCTCTTAAATGAAAAGAAATGGTAAAAACAAGTGGCAGTAGATGAGAGGAAAAGGCGGAGGACAAAGTTAACAAGCATAAAGTAGAATGATTTACTACGGTCCAACAAGGCAACAAGTAGTATAAATATCCATTGATAACTATGAATGGGGGTATGATAGGTGCAATCTTTTTCCGACCCTTCGGATGTGGGGGGAGTATTCTCGCCACCTGCACTTGCTGGCGTCTTCCAGCGAATTGCTTCTTTCTTCCTCTCTCGCAACTTCCAATGTCAAGTCTAAGCATGGTTGTCGTCCTCTTCTGCTCTCATCCGGCAGCTGGTTCCTTCAGCCACCGTTTTCAATCTTTTCTCACCGGATTGCACCCTCAATTCAGCAAATTTAAAGAAGAACCTGTACACAAATATAATAAGAAAGCCGATGGCCCGAGCCGCATAGACGCTGTCCTCTGAAAGTATTTCCAACTGTTAGAAATCTTTCCTTATGATATAACGAGCCTCTCGACTAAAAGTCGAAACTATGAAGTACGAGGGAAGTAATCAGTATAATAATCTAGCAGAATTTTTAAAATAAAATTATTTGGAACGTGTGTTTTCTCTAATAAGACATATGGCAGAGATATAATTGTTTGGCAGCTCATCGTAGCAGCCCTTTTCACACATTGTTCCAATTTTATTTAAGGGAAAGAATTGAACGTAAAAGGTGGTTGCAAATGTTGTCAAAAAAAGGAGGTTGCAAATCCTACATAAGTGGGAAAAAATAAGGACAGCCAAACACTCCATCTAGCACGTTACAAACTCGTACGTTTGATCAAAACATTAGATGATCGTTCGGAAACGTTCAGTCACAGACAATTTATTAAATAGCTTAATAAACATTCGTTAGTAAATTAATTTGTTTTTTTTCAAATACATTAAGGACTTCTTTAAAATAATTGATTTATAACAAGTGAGTTTATATATTTAATCTTTTAGGCTAAAGGGTCAAATAAGTACATGAACTAACTTAAACTGTTCAATTGACCCCTTATATAGGAGGTTCTGCCCGGCCGTCGCCAATTGGGGCGGTTCCCGGTAGAATTTGTTGATGAAATTTTTTGAGCATCTTCTTCATTAAGTCTAATTTACCCATATCAAATTTCAGCTAAACATTAAATGATTTTCTGAAATGTACTGCGTTCTTTAACTGCACAATTATCTTCAAAAAATCATTTGACTGCCTTCCTGGTTGGATTTTCAGCTGAAATTTGGTATGGGTAAACTAGACTTAATGAAGAAGATGCTCAAAATATTTCATCAAAAAATATTTCATCAAATTTCAGCTCAAAATAGTAGTAGTAGTACTTATCCAAGGCTATTAGCGGCTACGCCATTTTCTCGAGGATATTCCAAGTTGGGAGAAGCCTGTCCCTCCAATATGCATACATTGCGATTGTCAAGCGGCAATTGGAAGGGCACAGAGCAATCTGTATAATGGTAAGTCTAGACACGTTCGTCGTAGACATAACACCATTAAACAACTTCTCACAACGGGTGTTATCACTGTTGACTACGTGAAGTCAAAGGATAACATAGCGGATCCGCTAACCAAGGCATTGGATAGAGAATTGTTGGAGAAGTTGTCACGAGGAATGGGATTAAAGCCCGTGAATTGAAAAGTTCTATAGTGGATACCCAACCTAGTTGGTCCTAGGTTCAAATGGGACAACTAAATTATAGAGCGAAGGATGGTCACTGTGGGGGTCCCGGACTCCTACCCACTCCTCGTTGAAACAGTGACTCCCGCACGAGGTTAGCAAAAACGTTTGCTTTAATGATTCTAAAATGTTGATCTACTCGATAACATTGGAAGAGTATGCGGGATACTCGTGAAAGAATCACCTATGTGAGAGAGAAGAGGGCCGCTTCAAAGGAGAACTGTAATGGCTCAGTTCTTTAGAAACTCTTGCAGAACCAGGACGGTGACCCATGGCAAAAACGGGCACACCCATGAGAACGGAACAAAGTTGGAAGGTTCTTGTGTAAAGATAAGTCAATGTTTACACGACGGCAGTATAGTTCAAAGACATCGAGTCTACTATACAGCCAGTAAATAAACGAGTCTTTACAGCGGAAGGTTCAAAGGATTAAACCTACCTCTCCGTATACAAGGATCATCCGGTGAACACAACGTGTCCTCCTATCTTCGTGTCTTTTTTAAGTCTCGAAAATCAATTTTCATTCATGTGGGGGATTGTTGGAAAAATGTGTGAAAAATTGCATTAAATGGCTATTTTGGGGCAATTTTTTGAGTGGGGTCCACTTCCGATTTGGGTCGGGTCAAAGTGGTTTCGGATTGTCCTTGTTAAGGGCTACAATTCGATATATGGTACGCTCAAAACGGATAACGGGTGAATGAGAAATCGCTTTTCGAAGTTTACCCGTTAGAATGGAAAAACTGGGAAAAAGGATGGGTTTCTAGTGTGTTAATTTCCCACACCGGAAAACCCAAGGGATTTGCAACCCTTTATAAAGGGACTCTCCCCTTAAGGAGTTAAGATTCCTAAGGGTAAAGGCTCTCTCCACGCGCGCAGGGGGGGGTGCAAATCAAATCTCCGAATTCGGAGAAGAAAAACCGCGACTTGCGTGCGCGGGCGACCTGCGGACACGAATGTCGTCCAAAAATCTATCTCTCAAGAGATACGGATAATTTTTGTTTTCTTCCCGAAACGTTTATTTTTCCCGGTTGACAGAAGTGCCTAGCAGAAGACCTCGGCCTCTGGTGGCATCAGAACACCTCGGTCTCTGATGGCCTCGACCAGAATGCCTCGGTCTCTGGTGGCATCAGAACACCTCGGTCTCTGATGGCCTCGATCAGAATACCTCGGTCTCTGGTGGCATCAGAACACGTCGGTCTCTGGTAGCAATAAATGCCCAACGTTTATATCCTTTAATGATGCAGCGTTAAATAGACAGTTCATGGACGATTCAATGCCCAACGGACTGGTCATTGATGTCCAACGTTCAGGTCCATTAATTCACCATTTACACACAACAAATCCTCTTATATAATGGCTGGCAGGTGGTTTGCAACAACGCACGATTTTACACGAATCCATACACGTTTTAGCTCTAAAAACACACTGCTAGCATTCTGAAAAACTCCTCTGTGTTCAGTCTTTGTTCTCGTTCGCTGGAACTTGGGTTTGAGTGCTCAAACACTAGTTCGTAGTCATCGTATCCTGGGAAACGATTGTTGCAACGCTCCTAGCACCGTGGGAGGCAACAAATACGTTTTAAGGACATCGTGCGTAGCACGAGCTTTGACTAATTCTGCTTCATCTCCTTTCTTGTTTTTCTCTAGTCATTTTATTTAATTAATTTATTTTAATTAATTTTCTTTATTTTCCGAAACACACCCAACACCACAGTTGTTCCAAGGTGTTCACATGAACACCCAAAATTTTGAAAAACATGTTGGTATATATGTCTAATTCTAGTATAATTATTTATTTCTCTTAAAATTTATTGTTGTAAAAAAGAATTGAACTCCCAAAATTTGACTTCCAAATCCGCCACTGTTAGTTAACAATGAATATGATTATTTGTTATAATAAAAGGAAAATGGTACTCAAGGAAAAACAATAAGCTCATGTACGTCAGATAAAATAGTTGAATTTGATTCAAATTGACACATGTTTGAATCAACGGTCATCTCTTGTTTGGGTTGGGTAGATACTAGATAATACACGTTGGAGGTCTCCCACATGACTTTTACTAGCTCAATAACATTGTTTGACCTCGTAATTGGTATGATCTAAATAATGATTTCCAATGTTAAAATGTTGTATGTTACTATTAAGCGTCCCTCAACCGCAGATCCGACAATATACACATGATGTAAATCCCAGTGAGTCAAAGAATTGATGAGAGCCGGACTTCGTTTCATGGCCTCACATAGGCCATTTAGGAACTTGTACCCCCTTTTGAACCACTTAAGCTATCTATAAATTAAATAAAAATCTAGACTGACACTTTTTTATATTTTATATTTAATGGTTGATGGTTGATGTGTCAAGGGTGAAAACTGATTAACACATGACTTTACAAGATCTTTGGGATGTCTCGACTCCGGTAAGGACATGCAAGGGCCGACTTCAAAGGATGAGAAATGGCATATGAAAATGCCTTCAAGAATATATTGGCTAGAGAATACGGTGGAAAAGAAAATTATCAAACTAACGACCAACAAGAATAAGGGATATGAAGGAGGGGCTATCGCGAGGTGATAGGAAGGGAAGTATTAGTAAGGGAATACCACATTCGTCCCACTAATATTGGAACATGAGGAGGTGAATCAAGTCAGAATAAAGTAAAAATAATTTAGAACCACATAAACTTCATCATATCAAATCGGGTATGAGACAATCTTAACAGAACGATACCATTTCATTTTCAAACGGGACGGTATTATGTCATGCCAATATCAAATAATGCAACTTTTTTAATAGTTTAAGGAGAAATTAAAGTTTAGTCATACTTCACAACTCCACACAATTTATGAATTTCCATATCACATTAATAATAAATATGAGGAGTGATGATATTCAACTTAAAATACTAAGCACTATAATTGCAAACTTTGTATGAGAGACTTAAGAAATTGATATCTATTGTAGTAGAGGACTTACGCTATTAAGTACTCCATAAAGCAAAATTAGTTGCGGAGTATTAGACTAGAGTAATAATTAAAAAGGCACTATAATTGCAAACTTTGTATGAGAGACTTAAGAAATTGATATCTATTGTAGTAGAGGACTTACGCTATTAAGTAGGGGTGGGAAAAACCGAACCGAAACTCGGAAACTGACCCTGGACCGACCCGAAATATGATCCCGGTCCGGGTTTTTTCTTTTTAACCGGCCCGAATTAAAAAAAACCGGACCGAACCGAAAATTCCGGGCTCATTAACGGGCCTTAAAATCTATAACCCGGCCCGGACCGAAAAAACCCGAAGCAATTAGTTTTAATATAAAATTCATATAGTATATGAATATAAATAAAATATTTCCTAATATACGATTATAATCACGGTGGATAAAAAAAGATTTAGTAACTTTTGGTGACTACAAATATGTTGAATTTGTTTAGTGTAATGATGACCATGAGAATATATTTATAGCAACTCTAGTAACTTTTTGATTTATAAAATTTATTTCGTAATATTTTTAAGAAACCTATATTATTTATATATATACATCTTACATAAAATATTAAGATAATTATCTTCTTTAAATTTGAATTTTTGGTGATTTTGGAGACTAATATTTGTGTTATTATTTGCGGTTTGTATTTTTGATTAATTTTATTTGAAAATAAGTGTTAAAATATAAAAGAACAATGACATATTTCACGGCCGGGCTTTAACCGGTCCAACCCGAACCCGGACCGAACCCGGGCTACCAAAAACCCGACTCGGACCGAATATAATGGGCTTTGTTCCGGTCCCTAATTTTCATAACCCGAGACCTTCCGGGTAATTTCCGGGTTTAGCAAAAACCCGACCCAGACCGGACCGATCCCACCCCTACTATTAAGTACTCCATAAAGCAAAATTAGTTGCGGAGTATTAAACTAGAGTAATAATTAAAAAGGCAAAAAAGATATTCACTCAGTCCCATTTTGTTAGATATTTTTTCTTATTCACTTGGTCAAAACAAAGCACTCTTAATCTCTTACTTTATATATATCAAATTTTTATCAAATCCAATTATGGTTTTTGCGACTTTGTAAAGTTTTTAGTATAGTTTCTGAATATGTAATTTTTTTCTAAAAGTAATTAGAGCGCAGACATGGATTCATTTGTTTTACCGTCGATCAAACATCGTAAATCATAAAGTGCCTTACAATTCACTACAACCTACTTAGTTAAATACGGTACGGGAATTAAACGAGGTTTAATACGTACGTGTTTTATTCGGTAAGATGAATAAAAAAACGGTCAAAAATTCGTTCAAAAAAACGTTGACTTTTAAAAAACGTGTAAATACGTATATGCATATAATACATTATCTATTACAAAAACTCGGACAAAAAATACGGGTATTATTTTGAACATTTAAATAATATATTTCATAAATTAAATAACATATATACTAAAAAGAAATACGAAGTATAAGTATACACATATTCATGTAGCAAATCTCATTACTACATAAAAGAATAGTTCGTAATTGCATAAGTTGATGACAAAAATAAAAATAGTAATTAAGTCCAAGACAAAATTTGCAAAATAATGTCAAAAAAATAAGACATAATAACAGTAGAATGAGATTAAGTTAAAATCATTATCTTTATATGATCATCCAATAACACTCAAGTAGTCAAGTTAAACTCGTCATTTTCATTAAGATGGCAATGACATATGAGAAAAGTTGTGTGATTGTTACGCTTATTATTGTTTTTGTGTAAAAGTTTCAACAACAACAACAACAACATCCAAGCCTCAGTCCCAAAAGATATTGGGATCGGCTAACATGAATCGATACATGATATCACCACCAAAGGTTAAAAAAAAGAAAATAAGGATAAAAAATAAGCTATTATAAAAAAGATAATATAAAACAGGATGAATATACTTAAAAATAATTAATGAAAAAGGACAAAAATAATTTATATATATATATGGATAACAAAATAAAAAAACAAGAAGAAAAAAAGATGAGGGGAAATTTTTTAACGTGGATATGCTTGCTTGTAGACTACATAAGTTTTAGTCTTTCAGGTGCTAGCTTTAGCCGTCATGCAATTAATTTTAGTCTTTAATAATTGCATTGTAACAATACAAAAACACGGGATCACGGGGAGGAAGTTTTCATTTTTACTTTTATTCTGTTGTTGATCTTGTATGCATTTAATGCATTCATTCTATTGGTCAATTCATGTTTCTGTTTTTTTGTAAAATACGGGAAAAATACGTTTTATACGGGAAGTAGGAGTTTTTTTCCTTTTTAAACGGACTGACATTTCCCCCTTTTTAAACGTGTTTTTTTCGTCAAAAAAACGTTACATGTTTAAAACGCGTTTAAAACGCAAAAAAAGCTAACTAGACAATTCAAGATGGAGCCTGGAGGGAGTACGATTTATTAGGGACTCATGGTATACATCATACATGTATGTTGAACTTGTACTTCAATGATTAGCTCAATCCAATTCAGTCCATTACAGGTTCTTATTTATGAGAACCGGTGATGGCATGGTTTGGAATTCAATACAATATGATTTAGGATAGAAATCTAGAAATCCATTTGAAACTCCTTTTTCCACTTCGATACCATAATGGTCCGGTTGAGTAGCATGCCAGGTTCAATTTTCAAGGTATTTTTAAAAGGTGTCTATACTACCTCTGTCCAAAAATGATCTCCCACAGTCCCACTTCCCTTCAAGAGTAAAAAAATCTTCAAAATCTTTTAGTGTCAAAGACAGAGGAGGCAAAGGACAAATAGGAAGATATATACAGTAACAACTAACAAGTAACAACACATGTTTTTATTGGTCATCTCTTACGTAATACGTAGTACACACGCATTAGCCAACAACAATACGGAGTAACTGGCATTTTTAAGGAAACAGTAACTCTTTTTTACTCAAGTTTCATATTATTGCAAGTCTGCACCTGGCAAACACAAGATGATAAAACTTCAGATAGTTACATGAAAAAAACGCAGCAGCTATTAACTGGCCACTGGCTCTGTTTTCCTACTTTCTTAGAGCCATTGCCTCTGAGCTTTGTGGCTTCGGTTTAAATGGACCCTATCAATTTAAAAAATAGAAGAACATCAGTCTTCATGCACACATTTCAAAATGGAGATAAGCAAATCATAAAGCATGTAGTATCCAAAAAATTAAAACAAAACACGGAGAAAAACAAAGGCTGGGTATATGTATCAGCAAACTTTGCTGACTCGCGCATTACACCATAAAACATAGTGAGTATAGTACCAAGCACCATAATGCAGGCAGCCATGGTTCTAAATATTGGTCAGCAACGCCTGGTGTGGCTGCAATAATGTGGTCGCAGATGGCGGCGCAACCGCATCGGCCCGCTATACCAGTGGGAATGCGAATCACAGGGCATATCCATAACGTAACCGCAACCACAACAGGGCCGCATCCAGGCGCATCAGGCTGCATCCACCCGCATCCGGCCGCATGAATATGTCTTTCATCATTTTCATTTACCCCAGTGCTGCAAAGGCTCCCACCTACGGTGGGGTAAGGGGGGGTTGGATGTACGCAGTCTTACCTCTGTACTAAAGCACAAAGAGACTGTTTCCGGATGACCCATAGTGAAAATCGCGTCCAAAATTGCATGGGCTGACTGCTACTTCATAACAAAGAAGCTCAGACAGTTTAATGAGCCATTTTGCTTTACTCCATCATATTCTCAAGCCAAAAATAATGAATCTTTGGCTCCATTGCAAATGATGGAAAAATGAATATGTCTTTCTGTTCTTTAATTTGTTCGTTACATTCTACGCCACTTTCCATCTTCTCATTTCTATCCACAACACACCAAGATCAGATGCAAGAAAAAGATCGCAGTGAACATGGAGATGAAAAATTAATGTGTCTCTCTAATCTCTTTCCCCTCCTTGACTCGGCTTCTGTGGTCAATCTTGAGGTGGGAGGAGAAGGTTTGGCTGTACAGTGGATGTATGTGGGGTAGTGCTTCTGTCTATTTAGTGAGGGGATATGAACATTATCCGAAATGAGCCTTATAAATCAATCATTTCTTTTGAGAAAAATATAATTATGGAAACTGTTTTTTTCTGTTCGAAAACCTTTTAAGGAGGGAAGTCTTTTTTGTTACTGAAATTACCCTGAATAAGTGTAAAAATAATACTAGTATGTAATTCTTTTTTTGGCAAACATATAATATGAAATTCTATAACATGATTAATACTCCGTATATGATTTCCAAAATGCGAGTAATCATTGCAAATTGAAACCATTGAATATGGCCAAATATAGCATTTATATTATCATGTCAATGTTAAGGTATGTTAGCATGATTTGATGATGACAATATTTTCATGATATTTAGGAAAACAAACATAACTCCTTTATGTTAAATATAATTAATATTTTTTTTTATAAAGAATGCCACCACCACCATCATCATCACCCCAGTTCCGCAAAGACTCCCACCTACGGTAGGGTAAGAGTGGTCGGATGCACGCAGTCTTACCCCTATACTAAAGCACATAGAGACTGTTTCCGAATGACCCATAGTGACAACCGCGTCAAAAATTACATGGACTAACTGCTGCTTCATAACAAAGAAGCGCGGACAGTTTAGTGAGCCATTTTGCTTTATTCCGTCATATTCTCAAGCCAAAAAATAGTGAGTATTTGGCTCCATCAAAGACATTGTGCTCTATGGAACATTTTATAAAGAATGTCAAAAGAAGAAATTTCATTCCTATTTTATACGAACATGAAAATATCTCACGTCGCAGCGACCGTAGTACGCATTGCAACGGTCACATTATCTCCAACCACAATGACTCCGCAACCACAATGACTGCAACCGCAACCGCAATTTAAAACCATGCAGGCAGCTTGTGTGACGTGTTCATACAATGTTGCAAGTTGATGATATGAGTTGAAACAAATTCCCTAAATACGACTAAAACATAACACATTTCCTCGAATAGAACCGCCAATTCTTTCCTCCAAAATGGGCCTATATAGCTCCTAAAGAGAAGAAGTTTAAACTACTTTTGTTATTTTTAAGGATTAAGTGACTCCTATTTTCAAGACAGAACATACGTACTGCTACTTGTGCAATTCACTCATGTTCTTATTGTATTTGTAGCAACTTTTTAATAACTAATACTCGAGTGGTAATTAAAGTATCATTGTACAAATCTTAAATCTCACGATTTGTAAGTCATGGAAAATTACTTTCTTGTATTCTTGACAATGATTTGATTAATGGAAGTTAAGTCTTTTTCTTGCAAAAAAAAAGAAGAAGCCTAAAGGGTGTGTTAATGAGCAAAAAAAGGAATAGGAGGGGGTGGGGGTATTATCCCTCCTCAGTCCTCACCCCCGAGATGTGGAAATAGTAGCACAAACTATATTTTGCTTGGAATTTAGCTCACTGTAAAACTGCTGAAGCCCTATTGAACAACACCAATGCTATAACCAGTCCACCCATCTATACCCAAGATAAAGCTATCTGAAGCATTAATATTGAAGAAATGCTTTGAGCATTGTAAATCGATTTACTAGTATTTTCAAATAGGAAAACGAGTAATGAATTCCTCAAACAAAGAAATGCGATGCTGACACAAATCATAACAATACCGTGAATTTTCCATCTAGGGCGATCGATCGAATAGAGTATGTTAAACATGCCCTAAACGAGATTCACATCATATACACATACATATATATTATGAAGACCCATATATATATTATGAAGACCCTAAATTAACACGAGGAATGAAAAAAATGTGCATCCAGAAAAACTTACATTCTGGACGAAGATAAAGTGGGCGACAACGACCACGCCGACAACTGCGCCCACGACCGATGTTGGTCCCGTTAGCAGACTCCACTTTCTGTGTATCATCTTCGATTCTTCCCCTTCTCCACTTTCTCGAGTGCAATGATAGAGTTTTGCAGAATGCGTCGAGATCTAAGGAGCCTAACCAAACTCTCAGAGCATGTAAATAATCCGGACCCAACTCGAGGCCCATCATATAAAAATATTGAAAGTAAACTGGACCCAGCTCGAGGCCCATCTTATAAAAATATATTTGCATTTTCAAATTATATTTATATTCTACATCTATTTTAATTCTATTTTCATACATATTCACTTTAATTTTGTTTTTTTATTAATATTTTGTTTTGACGGTTTTAAATTATTTTTACATTTATACTATTTTTATATTATTATAACACTATCTTTCAAATTTAAATGAATATCTATAAGATTTATCAATTGTCCTTTTTAAAAAAATAAAATATTTTAGCAGATCAAATGACTTGATTTACTGTATTTTTATAGTAAGTGTACTCAATACTTATTTAACTAGAATGGCTTAATTGAGGGTTGAAATAATAGAAAGGACTATTTGACCTAAGCATGGACCAAACGGGGTCCGGGCCGGGCCTAGGCCCGGTCGGGCCTTTTGTGTTAAGGGCAAGGCCCGGGTTGCCACCGGGTCCGGTTCGGGCCGAGCCGGGCCTCGTGTCTGGTTGTAATATTTTTTTTCTTTCCTAAGTACCCCCTGACCCCCCCCCCCACCCCCCAACCCCACCCCAAAGCATCAAGCCCAACCCGGGAAGCCCAATAAAACTGAAAAAAAAAACCTTTTTTGGCCCGAACCAGGCCCGGGCCCCGGCCGGGCTGGGTCCCCATTTCAGCAGCCCGAGCCCACCCCGCTATAAGTTTCACACCGGGCCAAGGACCGGTTTCGGACCCGAGTGAGCATAGGGCCGTGAGAATAAATCTAGCCCCCATCCATTTGATGAATCTTCTCTTTTTGACCTTTTTTATTACGCACAAAATTACTAATAATTAATAATGTGCATGAGATCAGTTTTTGGTATCATGCTTGTCCCAAGCCAGGATAAATGAGGAGGGTGTTGTGGTAGGCGCGTGATAGTCAACACTATATCACTTAGCCACATCACATGACATTGCGTCACGTTTTTTATGTGATAGAGGTATGCCGACTAGACTGAAGGGTAATTTTTATAGGACAACAATTAGGTCTGCATTACTGTATGGCGTAGAGTGTTGGGCGGTAAAACAATGTCACATTCAAAAGACGAGTATGACAGAGATGTGCATGCTGCCTAGGATGTGTGGGCATACTATGAAGGACCACGTGAGGAATGAGACAATCAGACAAAAGGTGGGAGTAGCACCTATTGAAGACAAGATGTGGGAGTCGCGCCTACGGTGATTTGGTCATGTGCGTAGAAGACCGAGTGATGCACCTGCCAGATGAGTTGAGATGTGTGGAGAAGAGGCAGGGAAGAGAGGGAGAAGAAGGCCCAAACAGACGTGGGTTAATGGAGTCTGAAGTGATATGCTTCTTCTTGGGTTTGATGAGGGTATGACTTTGGAGAGAGCTAAGTGGAAGGGCGGATATTTGTGTGGAGGAGTGATCTCGTATTATCTTTTCCCTCATCTTTTTTTCTTTCTTGTTGTTATCCTTTTATCCTCATATATATAAACATTATTTTTATTCTTTTTTATCTTTCTTTTCTTTGTTTTCTTTTTGGTGGTGATATTGTTGGTGATTTTAATGTCACCGGCCGTTTTGTGTAATTGGAAATGACATGAATGCCAATGGGAATTAGAACTATGATCTAATACAAGTTAGTAGGTGTGGAGTGCACACTTGTATATAAGAACTAGTTTAATTCCAAAGTGTCTGCGTTAGTGGAACTCGAGGTATAATTTTCAGTAGACCAACTCTGTGGTTCTAGACCGAGTTCTAGAATAGTTAGGCAGTTTCCAGCAGTTTTCCAAAAACTGCTTCGGTTATTCTTAAACGTGTTGCAACTGCCTAGGACGGTGAATATAGATATATATCACCATATTTCGTACAGAGGAAGAGGAGGAAAACATATCCAACGAATCTTCATCATTTTGGCACTCAAATTAAAGATAACAATCCATATACTCACTAGCTTGGTGACGTGCACTTTGTCGTGAGTGCACTCAAAATAAATTCAATACTAGCACTTATACGTAGTATAGGTGAAGTAGAGTTCGTATCCACAGGGAAAGGAATAACTTTCTTTTTATATAAATAGTAAGTAAAGGGGGGTTTTGATTGTTGAGTGATTTAATTAAATTAAACACGAAGATGAACGAGTTATATGGGATTTAATTCAAAGATAAAAGTGACTTGGCATTGCTACTTTCCACTTGTTGATATATTTTAGTCGATCATTGTTATATCTATAACTTATCTCCTCTCGAATACTCAATCGAGGAGTATATCCAATTCATCGAGGATAGTTATTAACAACAACCGTTCATTAATAACCCTTACTATTAGTCAAGTATAGAACAACGCCATATACCGACTTGATAGTAGCATTTAATCTTTTAACTCCTTGATGAAATCAATTGAGATTGATAACCTCAACACAACGGTTTCGGTTTAACCAACAAAATTAATCCCTCTTAAGTTTATTAACCACGACCGTGCATTAATAAACCGAAGTTACTTACTTGTGAAACTATCAACGATTAACCATCGGTTCGTTGATCGTTTCTAGTAATAATTAATATGTGAAACAAAACTAGTTGATCCTTTAAGTAATGTTCAAAATATTAATATGAAATATGAATAGGGATTAATTAATATTCAAGGAAGAATATTAAAGAAGATGTATCCTACTATGGTTAATATCAAGATGTTAACTAATTGTCATCTTAGTAACACTCCCCGATATTAACATAGAGGAAGGAATAGCTATTACTAAGACCAATGTCAAGATGTTAACTAATTGTCATCTTAGTAACACTCCCCAACATTGATATAGAAATAGTATTTAAAGGAAGAATTAATATTCAAGGAAAAGAAGTTAAGAAAATAACTCACAACTTTAATAATCAACAAGCTTCAAGAGCAATACCAAGAAATGGAAGTTTAGCTCCTCATTTGGAGACTAAACATGCTATAAAAATATAAAAGAAATACTATTCTAAACTGAGCTTAAGAGTATGGAAGAAGGGATGATTCTTTGTGAAGGAAAATGGGGCTATTTATAGGTGTTTTTCAACACCTTGGGCCGGGTACCCGACCGGGTTAGGTGCTTACCCGACCGGGTCCGGTCAAAATCAGATATCCTCCACGTTCTGGCGATCTTCGGCACGTTCTGGTGTCCCGGGTCAAGTCTGACCCGACCGGGTCAAGTAGGGGACCCGACCGGGTCTGATGATTTTCCAGGCAGTTTCGGATTTTTCATCAGACCCGACCGGGTGCGTGGTCTGACCCGACCGGGTTTGTGCTCCTGGGCACACTTATCACCTTTTTCTTCACTTCAAAGTCCTCCTTTTCAACACCCTAATTCCTAACTCTACTTTACAACTTACAAATGAAGATTAAAATACAATTACAACTAAAATCACACAAATGTTTACAAACTAAATAAAACGGTAAACAATCCACACAAATCAAACATAAAAACATACACTTATGCACTACTAATTAGTGCATATCACTTGGCTCTAGTTCTTGTGCCTAAGTTCTAGAGTGTCCTTAAGGATTATCCTAAATTGAATTTCTTGTAACTCAGGCATAGGGGAGAAATATCAATTCGGAAAGTGAACTTACACGATCCTTAAGATATCCAAATACTCGATTATAACCCCTACGTGATACCCCAACAGATATCATGTATCGATTCATGTTAGCCGACCCCAATATCTTTTGGGACTACGGTTTGGATGTTTTTGTTGTTGTTGATTATACTCCGTATGAAGCTCGTATGAGTGGTTTATTTAGAATGTTTTTAATTGGACTGTTTTCAATCCCAGACCAAATCAGGCCAGGCCATATTAGATAGACTAGAATAGACTTGGACAATTATAAAATATACAGAAAATAAACATCTATCAAACTAAACCAGTTCAGATAAGACCAAACCAGACCGAATCAGACCAGACTAGAGTAGAAAATTTCGGTCCAAGTAAAAACATCATTATCCTCTTGTGTGTGGGGTTCTTATTCTTCCATAGATTTTGACTGTCATTTTATGTGTATTTTTATTCAAACTAATGATGCAATTTGCTACATTATGCTATATTATTCTTTAATGATGGTTGAAGACACTTTTCCATTCATGTATCTACTTTTCTTATAAGCCCCCTTCGGAACCACTATCATTGAATCATTGATTGAAAGGATGATTCTAGATTTTTACCAACGTGTGTACTTCATATATATTAGAATAAAAGTCATTGATGTTTTGTCTAGTGTAGCATATCTACAGGTCCAGTAGAATTGATGGTTCGTTTCGATTGTATTTAAAATTTTTCTTATTTCCGCGCTTTGTACTATTCGTTGTTAATTCAAAATTTTTTTCAAAGAGGTTGTTGGTTTTCACATCATTTAAGAAGCATATAGATTGACAAGATCATATTGAGATTTCTTTTTTCATTAAATGTTAGCGACTTTTTCGACTCCTTTATAGATACATAGCTGACCGAGTCTAAGTCTGATAATTGGACTTCTGGTTTGGGTTGATATTATTTTGAGCGTATTGTAATGTTCATTGATTTATTAATGTCAACAAAGACGATTTTCATTAAATAAACTAAACTAACGACTAGGTTAAATTTAATAATGTATTATAGAAGGATTACTTTGTAAATCCCTAAACTTGGTTTTAGTATAAATATAATGTCAAGGCACCCATTAGGGTAAGCCATTATTTTCCCAAAATTATTGTTTTGTATATGGTATCAGTCGCTTAGGGGTTTTCTACACGATCCTTCCCCATGGCCGGCCAACCTACTTCTTCGGCCGACTCTAGCACGGCGCCCATATCATCGGCGCAGCCGTCCGTCGGTCTCAACCACCATGGCGCCCGTCATCTCGGCGCCACCATCCTCAAGCGTAACAACTGCACTGCCCGGCTTTGATGTTTCCAGCAGTACACAATCTCCCTCTCAGCCGTCATCACGTGCTCAACAGAGAACACCGCTGACGCCCGCCCTCCCTCCTGTAGCGCGCTCAAGGAATCCCGTCTCTCGATTCCTATCGTTTATTCAACATGTCGAAGCCTTTTACTTGGACAACAACAACGACTCTCCCACCGCCTCCTGTTTTTCCAGAAATCGGCAACTCTTCTACGCTCTTCTCCGGCCCTACGTTTTCTGGCCAGCCGGGTGTGGCTCCTCTGCCGCGGGTCGGGTCTCATAATCTGCCAGGTTTTAATTATTCCTCCACTGTGTTATCTTCCCTGGCATCTCAATTGGCTTTTTCTACTCCTAATGTCAACAATATTGTGACCACCCGGTTATTTACCTTGGAGGACCCAGTTTGAATAATTTTTAGTCTCTCACAGTTTATTGGGAATTATCGGTGGTTCAATTTCAGCCCCTTCTCCTACTACGTATGATTTGTCCCGTCGAGAAATTCCCAATATTGAATATAGTCACTGGCTAAAAATTGATCAAACTGTGCGGTCATGGCTATTTGCTACACTTGGCAGAGATGTTCTCATGGAAGTTTATGACTTAAAATTTTCATATCTTATTTGGGAAAGACTTCAAAAACGGTTTATGTCTGCTTGCATCTCTCGATCCATAGAGCTGAAAAGATTATTATCTCATAAGAAAAAGAAGGAATCTAAAACTATAGATCAATATCTGTTAGAAATTAAGCTTTTAGCAGATTCTCAATCAGCCATTAATTCTCCAGTTAGTGCTCGTGATTTGATTGAATATGCCATTCTTGGTTTAGAACATGGATATGAGTCTCTCATCACAACCATTGACTACATGCCGGGGATTCCTTCCCTGGAGGACCTTCATATACTGGCAGCACAGGAGCAGAGGAATTCGTTCCTTCAAGCGCGGGAAGCAGCACCAGTTCATCAGGCCTTTGCGGCACCTCCGGTTCATGTATTCCGAGGGGGTGCTCCTCGGGGTGGTGGTGGTCGTCGTGTGGCCCTGCTGGTCGTGGTCAGCGAGGAGGTCGAGCTCGTGGGGGTCGAGGCTGAGGAGGCCAAGGATATTATCAGCAACCGTATGGGGCAGCACCATAACAGTATGGTGCGTACCCAACACCTCAGCCCTACGGTGCGTATCCGGGACAACCAGCACCACAGCAGCCGTGGGTACCTGCATTTCCTGGGGTTCCAGTTTAGCTTTGTGTAATATTCGTTCTGGTAGTAGTTGTATTGATTATTTTTCTACTTCTTCTACTCATAACATTTATGCAGGTTTTCCATCTGTGGATCACACCTATCAAACTCCCCCCTCCCCCCGGTTGTTTGTCAATTATGTTTTTCTCCAGGTCACTCAGCTCTTCATTGTTCCCGATTCACTGCTTCTCATACCCTGACTCTTGTTGCTCTTCCTACTGGTGAGAACAATGATACAGTCTGGTACGCTGAGTCTGGGGCTTCCGCGCACATGACTCAACACGAAGGCATTCTCTCTTCTAAAACTACTTACAGTGGCCCCAATCAAGTATCTGTTGCTAATGGTACAAAATTACCTATCTCTCATATTGGTCATTTAAAGCTAGTTACTCGTGGTCGCCCGTTAAACCTTAATTCTGTTTATCATGTCCCACACATTAAATATAATCTATTATCTATTATCTACAACTCCTTTAAAACTCATTCACTCATATGTTTGACAATCGCCAGTTTTATCCAATCTTGGTTTTAAATATTATGTCTTGTTTATTGATGATTTTTCTAGATATACTTGGATTTATCCTATGCGCTAGAAAACTGAAGTGTTTATGCATTTTTGCAATTTCCAAAAATTGTTGTGGGATGAGAGCAGCGGAAGAAGAAGGATGGTCTGCTATAGACGCCGGCGATGTCATTTGAGCGGTGGCAGAATCAATGACCTGCTCGGAAGACTCAGCAGCGGCGGGTGAAATCGGCGTAGAGGTCATTGTAGCCGAGAAAAAATTAGGTATTAGAATTGGCTCTGATACCATGTGAAATAATGGGAAAAGGTACTCTCATAGGAGTCCTGGCATGTATATTTATATTAAATGAGTTTAATACAAAATAGGAAACAAATCTCCTAATAATATTCTATTAAGACAAACTCGAGTAGTCCGGCCTCAAGTCGAAATTGCATAACGCGTAAAAGAAACTGAATAGCAGGACAGGGTAATACTTTTAAAATGGGCATTGACCATTGCATAAACGCGTAATGACCGGCCATCTCTACTTAAACCAGCCCTCCACAATTCCATGCATGCATAGTGTTAGCAAGCAAAATTCGGAATAGCAACATCCTCCCTATTATATCTTCCTAGCTAGAAACCTATCCATGGAAGTGATCATAATTCTCTCTCACCTACTATTGTTGTTCAGCTGTTCTATCGTTGCGACATATACTGTTGATGTTCCTCCCTCCGTCGTAGATGCCCATGCAAGGTGGATGGCTGTTCATGGCCGCTCATACGAAAATGAGGCGGAGAAGGCTAAGCGGTTGAACATTTTCCGTGAGAACCTTGAGATCATTGAGTCTTTCAATGCGGGGAACCATTCGCACTCCGTAGGACTAAATAAGTTTTCGGACTTAACTGCTGAAGAATTTGAAGAGATGGTACTATGTCAGGGTCTAGCTTAGTAACTCCGGGGCCTGTACTTTCACATTCAGGACCATTTGATCCCTCTATGTATCTGAATCATGAGACTATGGACCTTGTTGATCCGTACAAGCCTGAACCTGCAGTATTCTGGACGTTGAGAGGGACAGTCACTGAAGTCATGGACCAAGGAGAGTATTGTGGTATGTAATTATTTTGTTAATTATATAGTTGCATTTGAGAAAGATTTTCATGTGTTGGGTTACTGCGTGTATACGTAGAAAGTTTTTCGATCATTTTGT
The DNA here is from genome assembly GCA_945859915.1 of Cuscuta epithymum. Lineage (NCBI taxonomy): Eukaryota > Viridiplantae > Streptophyta > Magnoliopsida > Solanales > Convolvulaceae > Cuscuta > Cuscuta epithymum. Next base: position 187,039 of record CAMAPF010001024.1, read on the forward strand.
TGTAGTGTTTTGGATTTGCTAGCTAAGAAGCTGCACTTGTTGATTGATGCCGCATGTTGTGAAAAACAATTGACATTACTAAAATCCAAAGTTTATTATGTAGTACACGTACATATATATATTATTGCATGATCAAGAAAATGTATTTGTACGTGGGTGGGACGGCGAAGAGAGAGAGAGAGAGAGAGAGAGAGAGAGAGAGAGAGAGAGAGAGAGAGAGAGAGAGAGAGAGAGAGAGAGAGAGAGAGAGAGAGAGAGAGAGAGAGAGAGAGAGAGAGAGAGAGAGAGAGAGAGAGTGTGTGTAATTAAGTCGTTTGAATTGGATAGGTGGATGGATATGAATTATGATGCGGTACGTGTGAATTGAAGATAAAATGTGGTGTATATATATGTGTGTGTGTAGGTACCTGCTGGGCATTTGCAGTTGTGGCTGCGGTGGAAGGCATCACTCAAATAAAAACTGGGCAGCTTATAAAGATGTCGGAGCAGGAACTGGTGGACTCCAACGGGAGAGGGTATAACTGCTCTAGTGGCGGAGATGTTGGAGTGGCTTTTCAGAAGATTGCTGAGTGGGGTGGCCTCCACTTGGAAAGTGAGTACCCGTACAAGGGTTTTGTGTCAGACTACAATAATAAATACTAATGAATTGTTTAGTACCGTAGCTGGCCACATTTCAGATTTTGGATTTATTCCCCAGGGCGAATACTATCTGCTTTTGAGCGTCCAAAAGCAGCACATCACTGTTAGAATTGCGTTAAGTAAGCACTCAACGTTTAAGACGTATTCAGGGGGATATTCAACGGAGATGATGGTAATGGAGATTGTGGGTGGTCTGAAACTTCACATGCTCTCACTGTGGTTGGTTACGAGCTCGTGAGCCGGGGGCAAAGCTATTGGCGTGTGAAGAATTTCTGGGGTACCGGTTGGGGAGAGAATGGCTACGCACGGATGACCATGGGATATGGTGCATATGGAGTGTGTGGAATCGCCCTGGCTGCTCTTTACCCTGCATACTAACCCCATCCGCCCGCCTAGCTAGCTAGTACACATAGCTAGTATATATCTTGTTGCACTGTTTTACTAGTATATTTTAGCAAGCCCCACACCTATAATTATCAAATATGTAGTATATATAATGAATGCATGAACTTCTATAATTTCTTAACCATTGTTGTTGTTCCTCAGCTCTGCTTCTAATTTCATCAACTACCTCTGTTTTCCAAATGCATGGATGTTGTTTATTTTTCACTCGGGCCCTAAAAAGATTATGTAGTATTCATTTGTTTAAGAAAGAATGTAATGAACTTCAATTTCTGAAATAGTTTAATTTGAACCAATACCAATATAAAAAACGGTTTCAAAAAAGCCGCAATAAAACCAAAAACATAAAACTCATAACCATATTAAACGGGCCCTAGTATTTTAAATTATGAAAACGTGTATATAGTAAAACCTCAAACAAATAATTGCCATGCTAACTCAAATCATAACATTAGTGAACTTTCAAAATTTCAATTAACTAACGGAAAAAAATGTGATGTGTGCCATTTAGCTAGGGCGATCAGTCAAAACAGGAAGACAATTTCCTTCAAACAGAGTGTATATATATGTTACACCTACCCTATATGAGTTTCACATCATATAACACAAATACATATTACGAAGACCCTTAATTAACACAAAAAATAAAATAAATATACTCAGAAAACTTAGATTCTAGACGAAAATAAAGCTGGAGATCACGACAACACCGACAACTGTGGAAGAAGAGCGGATCAGTTTGGAAGCTTTACTTGTAGTTCTCTCTATATATAGTTGCAATATCATTATACTATCGTATTAAAGAAGATGATCAGAGACTATTGGAGTTAACCTTGTTGTTTAGAATGTCATCATGTTTATTTCAGTTTATTGTGAGTCATAAATGCATATTAGACTAAAGTGTTAGTGCACGGCAGAATGAACCATGCTATGTAGTATGAGTCGTGTGGCACCGTGCATGTGTTATAGCGGCACTGATGTGCATATATGCCTTTGCATTAGTGCTAGTCTCATTAGTGGGATTAGTGGAGATATTAGTGGATCAATTAGTTAGTGGCTTGTTAGAAGCAAATTGTGGCGTGTGTGGGCTGCTATGCTAGGTCATGTGAGTTTGGCTATTTAAGCCTGTAAATCAGTTTCTTTTATTTTTTAAGAAAAACTAGAGAAGAAAACGCACAAGTGCTTGTGCAGCAAAAAGGCTCCATGTGTTCAATTATATCCGGTACGCGCACGCGTGTGTGACTTCTTCTTCCCTGAGCAAACCCATCAGAGACCTCTAAGAGACCTACATATTCAATTGTGATCATTATACTCTGTATAGTATCATTTTATTTCTTCTACTTAAGTCTATACAATTCTCTTAATTCTTTCTCATATAAAATACATTTCTTGTACGTAGCACAATATATCTTCTTCATCTATTCGATTGTACATTTGAATTTACATAAAATTATTTAAATAATTTGGCGCGGTCTATTGTGTAGTTAATAATTCTGCATTTCTTGTTATTGGGCCTGGTTATTATACAACCCATTTAGTAAGTGGACTAGATCTACATGTGTTTGTTGTCATAAGAACTCTTATAAGGAGTAGTTGGTGAATAACAAATTTTCAGTTGCCCCGTTCATCTCTTTCTTCCTTGGGGTATATTCTGTTGTGCTCCAAGAAGTGGTATCAGAGCTCCCAGATCGGAACTTTGGGAAGATGGCCAACAGAAATTTTCTCGGAAATTTACCGATGCTGGACAACAAGAACTTGGATGGATATGATCGTTTGTGTATCAAGATGAAGACGATTTTTGGATTTTAGGAAGTCCTTGATGTGGTCCTGAATGGCTGTCCAGAACTCGTTGCAAATGCAACAGAAGCACAACGAGCTGTGAATAGAGATTTGAAGAAGAAGGATTACAAAGCTCTATTCTACATTCAGCAATGCATTGCTGATGCGAACTTTGAGAAAAATTCTGGAACAAAGAGTGTGAAGGAGGCGTGGGATGCCTTACAGCGAAGCTACGCTGGACTAGAGAAACTGAAGATGATTCGTCTTCAGTCTCTGAGGAGGCAATACAAGTTATTGCATATGGAGAATAATGAATTTTTTGCTGTGTATTTCACTCGAGTCCGGACTTTGGTTAATAACATGAAAACCTATGGAGAACAGACCAAAAACAGAGCATTCGTTGAAAAAATGCTGTGAACCCTAAATCGGAAGTTTGATTTCTTGGCAAGTGCAATTGAGGAGACTCGTAATCTTGATGAAGTCAAGAATGAGGACCTGCAGGGATCTATTGAACTCTTCGAGCAAAGAGCTAAAGAGCGTGAATCACGTGAATCCACACAGACCACTATTGATCAGGTCTTACTTGCACAATCAACCATTAAAAAGGATGAAAAGGATAAAGGCTCCAGAGGAAGAGGACGCAGTAGAGGAAAAAACTCTTTCCGTGGTGCATGAGGTCATGAAAGAGAATTCCAATGGAATAAATATGACAAGAGAGGAAGTGGACATGGAAGAGGCAATCCTTGGAGAGGAAAACGTGGCAGAGGTAACAATGATAGGCAATACCATGATAAAAGTTCTATTCAATGTTATAACTGTGAGAAATTTGGGCATTATGCGAATGAATGTTGGGGCAAACCTAATCATACTCATAGAGAACAAGAAGCAAATGTAGCCAAGAAGGATGATTCTGATGATTATAATGTGTTACTGATGGTAACAACTGACTCTAAAACTAGGAGTGAGTCAATAAACTCCTGGTACTTAGACTCAGGATGTTACCCAATAGGCACAAAGACTGATATTTTCAGTTTCCGGGTAGAAGACGCGACATCAAGCCCAACTGCGCATGCACAAGCCTCACCCGACCACTCTGCTGCCTCCCAACAAGTAGTAGTTTCACAAATAGGGGATACTCCACCCACCTCTCTGCCCCCTTCGGAGCAGTTGAGGATATTACTAGTGGTCCTCCGCCCTAGACCACTACCCCTCCTTCTACCACATTGAGTCTAGGTGCCACCCTCTTAACTTTTTCCAATTTTTCTAGGACACACACTTTTCACACCATCGCACTCTATAGGTCCACTATACCTGTCATCAACGATCGGAGATACGTCGATGATGATCGGAAGTCCTACTGCTCAACAGATAACCCAATCATTATCTGCAGGCCACACACTAGTAATCTTTACTAATGTTGTGACAACGGTTACTACCCCTGTAACCGGAAACCCCGATCCTACTGACTTTTTAGTCATTCTGCAGCGTTTCATGGATGCCACCATTAAGCCATGGGTGCACGAAGCAATAACCGCTCGGGCACAGAAATTAAGGAACACCCCGACGCTTCTGAATGACATCATCCAACCCCAACCTCAACCATCATCCTACACTCCCGATAACAACTTACCCCTTTCCTTATCTGTCAAAACTCTGAACCCTCCACCACACAACCTACCTCTCCTATCACCTCAACGGGAACCTAGGATACAGAACTAGTGTCCTCCCCTAAATCGTACCCACCTTTCACTGATCCAAACACATTGTCTTTCGAGGAAGTCGAATCTCTAATGCTAGCAAATCTATTAGCCACCGAAGAAGGGAACCTAACCGACAAACGAAAAGCCCTTATTCGGATTCTTGAAACCGACAACACATGTGGTGACAGTCTTCGTGGTCACAAACGTTCACATGAGGACCCTGATGATTCGGATCGTCATGAGGGGGAGAACAAGAGGCAAAAGTTATGCTTTCATGTTTCACCGTTTTCACGGGTGAAAGAGGCTTAACAGAGGAGCGACATCTTCTTTTCTTGGGATGGCTTTTAAAAGCTCATCTCCTTTGTTTTTGATCCGCAATATTCAAAATTTTAAAAGCTCGTGTCCTAGCCCCTCGCTGATGACCTCGGGTAGCTAGCCCTCAGCCATCAGAAGCAACCCCGGGGCTCCCCGCAGAAGGAGATCCCGCTACGCTCAGCTCAAGTAGTTACTTGGGGGCACGGCTACCTTGTAACATTACTTATCTTTCACTATCATCATAACTTCCTTTCATTGTTGGTTCCATATGAACCCAACCCCAAATCAAATATAGAACTTGAAATTCACATATCTCATGTCATACAATTTCAAGTATTCATGCACATACATCACATTCATAATTAGCTAATATCCCACACTTTATTTAGAACTATCATGTATAGGTGGTGGTGACTTACTTGTTAATGGCTGAACTCAAAATACTCAGAATAAGTGTTGCAACCTGATAACGTCTTCCGGTAAGCTCTTCTCTTAAATCTTTATCTTTAATTAAAAGTAATGATAAAATAAGAAACTACTAGTGACTAAACAGAACTGTTACGGAGGCTCGACTATGTATTTTGTTTTCTCATCAGGAATGGCTTTTAAAAGCTCATCTCCTTTGTTTTTGATCCGCAATATTCAAAATTTTAAATGCACATCTCTTTTCAGCTCGACTACATCAACAAGGCCCTCAAGGGAATATGGTAAATTATGATTGTGCATTGATGCTTATACATCTCGCTCCTTGCTAATGGATATCATTTATGGATTCACTACAATTTATGCATTATTTTACTTAATGTATTGGACTCAGATCCATCCTTTTTGGATTTGAGACCTTGAATTCATAGATTTTTTACTTTTCACCTTTTTTTTTATCTTCTTGTAGATACCATATGGATTATAAACATATAACTACACATTTATGTTGCATAAAATATATTGGGCAGTGTCCCAATCGCGCATCGCGCGTTACAAAAACTAGTTAGTTTAATAAGATTAAATGGTATATATTTTTTAAATTAAAAAATATAAAAATCGTGATATTTTATATCTTACTCGTGAGTCTTCTCTTTTATCTACTTTCATAAATATTTATTCCATGATCGAGTACTTAAATAGAAAAATAATGATCAATAATAATGATTTATAATTATGATAATAAATTGTGTATTACTTTAAAATTTAATTTTATAGACAATTTTCATTGAATTTAAAAGTTGTAGTATATTTAATTTAACAAATATTATCGTGAGAGAACAAATAGTGAGAATGATACTCCCTCCGTTCTCCGTTAGTTAGGGTTTGACACAAGTTTTAAGTGGAAAATAATATGAATAGAGTAAAAGGTGTAGTAGGTTGTATTTAAATGAAGCATGGTGTTAAAATAACTTTTTATATAAAGTTTGAGGTATTTAAATTACGTATGAAAGTTTGAGATGTTTATCTCACACTCCTTCAAAGTTTGGGGTATTTTAATTATTTTTCCCTTGAATGAAAATATAGGAAATAGATGAAAAAGTAGAAAAAAGAATGAGAGTAAATGAGTATTTATTGAAAAAACTTTTCAAAAAAAGGAAAGAGAGATAAATATTAGAAAACACCCGAAAATGGAAGGAGTAAAACTTGGAAAATGGAATTATTGCCTAACCGGCTAACCGTGATTTTCGTCAAGGTTTATTGGTTGCAAGAATATAAGGTTTACCCCTCAGCATACCAAAGAATTCTAACAGCATCTCCAATCTCCAATGGCATCCTACGTTTTTTGTTTCAAATTGACGATGGTTTTAGTAGTCGTCGTTGTCATCCTGTTGGGGGGCTTATCTGCAGCCACTGCAAGAACCCTTAGAGATCAGTTGTCAGGAGCTGAGTGTGGCGGGCGGAGCCATGAATTGTCGATTGTGGAGCGGCATGAGCAGTGGATGGCTCGTTTCGGACGTACTTACAAAGACGAGGCTGAAAAGGCCAAGCGATTTCAGATATTTAAAGAGGAGTTTGAGCTAGTCGAATCGTTCAACAAAGCAGGCAATCACGGTTTCACAATAGGTCTGAATCAGTTTTCCGATTTAACAACGGACGAGTTTGGCGCAATGATGATGAATCACAATCTACAAGCCATTGAAGATCAATTGAGTCGCAAAAAGTAAAGTACTACTGATATGCTTTTTCTTTGTTGTGTTCTGTATCGATTACTGACACGAGGCGTTGCGAATTGTAGGTTTGTCTTCAGCAGTGCTCAGATGCTGGAGTTGTGCAGAGAAGGTGCTCGACACTTTTCTGATAAGAAATTCTTATGTTTAGTCTTTGGTGTATTGCTTGTTTGGCTGATCATCTACCGTTCTTAGATCTCCTGATATAAATCCCCTGTCTTCTTCTCCTTATACTAAATCATTGGAATGAAGAAGAAAATACTGGTCGCAATTGATTTTGTGAATTGAAGTCAACATTATTGCACTATTGTCTTCCTCCACGGGGTGGGAAAAACCAAACCGAAACCCGGAAACCGACCCTGGACCGACCCGAATTATGATCCCGGTCCGGGTTTTTTCTTTTTAACCGGCCCGAATTTAAAAAAACCCGGACCGAACCGAAAATTCCGGGCTCATTAACGGGCCTTAAAATCTATAACCCGGTCCGGACCAAAAAAACCCGAAACAATTACTTTTAATATAAAATTAATATAGTATATGAATATAAATAAAATATTTCCTAATATATGATTATAATCACGGTGGATAAAAAAAGATTTAGTAACTTTTAGTGACTACAAATATGTTGAATTTGTTTAGCGTAATGATGACCATGAGAATATATTTATAGCAACTCTAGTAACTTTTTTATTTATAAAATTTATTTCGTAATATTTTTAAGAAACCTATATTATTTATATATATACATCTTACATAAAATATTTAGATAATTATCTTCTTTAAATTTGAATTGTTGGTGATTTTGGAGACTAAAATTTGTGTTATTATTTGCGGTTTGTATTTTTGATTAATTTTATTTGAAAATACGTGTTAAAATATAAAACAATGACATATTTCACGGCCGGGCTTTAACCGGTCCAACCCGAACCCGGACCGAACCCGAGCTACCAAAAACCCGACTCGGACCGAATATAATGGGCTTTGTTCCGGTCCCTAATTTTCATAACCCGAAACCTTCCGGGTAATTTCCGGGTTTAGCAAAAACCCGACCCAGACCGGACCGATCCCACCCCTACCACTGAGTGCGTACCAGGAATGAAGTTGAACATGATCCCTTTAAATGGATACTTCATCCCGGCCCTGCATAGATTTTAGCTTCAGCATGAAGTAAAAGCCCCAAAGTTGCTGTATGCACAAATGGTGTGGTTTGCTCACTCCCCATCCCAACATGTATTTTGACTGATGAATAAAATAATCTAAAATATCAAGGCCAGTTCTGGGGGGAGGGGGGGGGGGGGGACAATTGAGGCGAGCGCCCTAGGCCGACAAAAAATAGAGGAAATAAATAGTCCATTTTTTTCTTTATAAAGACTGTGTGAGTAAGCTTTTTTTATGTTCAATTAATTAAACTATTTATAGTTTCATATTTTTTGACAATTTGAAATTTTAAAACATAATTAAAAAGTCTTCATCAGAGATACTCAACCAAGTTTTAAAAAAATTATACAATTAATTTTAAGTAGGACTGGTCGTAGGTCTTCAAAGAAACACATCTGTTAAAACAATTAAGGCACACTTTTTCACAATTTTTAGCATTTAAGGCTTTTTATTTCTTTTAGGGAAAATTGCACTTTTGGTCCTTGAAATAGTCACGAAAATGAAATGTCGGACCCGTATTTCTGATATTGTAAATGTCACCTCTCAATTGTCCAAATTGTTGTAAATGTGGTCCTTTAAGGGGTGAAATGTACTCTCGCCCACATTGTATATTTCACCCCTCAAAGGACCACATTTACAGCATTTAGGACAATTGAGGGACGACATTTACAAACTTGGGAATACGGGTCCGACATTTCATTTTCGTGACTATTTCAAAGACTAAAAGTGCGATTTTCCCTTTCTTTTAGTTACAAAATTTTCGATTAATATTATTGCCTTCGGTCAGCCTGTGTCTTCTAATTCCCAAACGTTATCCTAATTATCTTTCATTGTCTAAGAAAGACTTAATAGTAGCAATTTTAAGCATTGATCATGAGTTATTGGGCTCCATAATTCAAAAGAACGATGAGATGAAGATGTATCCCATAGAATCAGAATAAGGTGCATGAAGTGGAATAGTGCGTCAGGATTTCTATGCGATTGAGGTATGCCAACTAGACTGAAGGGTAAATTTTATAGGACAACAATTAAGCATGCATCTACTGTATGGTGTAGAGTGTTGAGCGGTGAAACGGTGTCATTTTCAATAGATGAGTGTGGCAGAGATGCACATGCTGTGTTAAATGTGTGAGCATACTAGGAAGGACTGCGTGAGGAATGAGACAATCAGACAAAGGGTGGGAGTAGCGCCTATTGAAGACAAGATGTGGGAGTCGCGCCTACGGTGGTTTGGTCATATGCGTAGAAGACCGAATAATGCACCTGTCAGACAAGTTGAGATGTGTGGAGAAGAGGCAGGGAAGAGAGGGAGAGGAAGGCCCAACCAGACGTGGGTTAGGGGAGTCCGAAGTGATATGCTTCTTCTTGGGTTGGATGAGGGTATGACTTTGGAGAGAGCAAAGTGGATGACGGGTATTCGTGAGGAGGGGTGATCTCGTAACATCTTTTCCCCTCATCTTTTTATTCTTCTTGTTTTTAATCCTTTTATCCTTGTATATATAAACATTATTTTTATCCTTTTTATTTTATCATTTTATGTATATTCATCTCTTTTTATCCTTATCTTTCTTGTCTTACCCCTGTACTAAAGCACAGAGAGACTGTTTCCGGATGACGGATTACCCATAGTGAAAATCACGTCCAAAATTGCATGAACTGACTGCTGCTTCATAACAAAAAAGCGCATGAACTGACTGCTGCTTCATAACAAAAAAGCGCAGACAGTTTAGTTAGCCATTTTGCTTTATTCCATCATATTCTCAAGTAAAAAAATAATGAATCTTTGGCTCCATTGCTGACGTGCACTTTATCAAGGTTCGTCAAAATAAATTCGATACTAACAACTATACGTAGTATAGGTGAAGTAGAGTTCGTATCCACAAGGAAAGGAATAATTATCTTTTTATGTAACTAGTGAATAAAGGGGGGTTTTGATTGAGTGATTTAATTAAAGTAAACACGAAGATGAACGATTTATATGAGATTTAATTCAAGAATAAAAGGGACTTGGTCTTGCTACTTTCCACTTGTTGATATATTTCAGTCGATCATTGTTATATCGATAACCTATCCCCTCTCGAATACTCAATCGAGGAGATGTGAGTTTTAATTCAAAGTGACCGCATGAGCTTGTTGCCTTGGATTCGGCTCCGTTTGAGATTGGAGTTTTGCCGAATCCTTAGCTTCAAGCCTACTCACGGCATTTGAGATTTGGCTCATTTGGCTTTCCAAGTTGTGGATGCTAGATTTTGTTGTTTCTTGGAATTGGGCCACACTTTGTTGCATCGTGACCATGTTCATGGCAAGTGCTCGAATCATGTCTTCGGTGGACATGCTCGAGTTCGATGTTTGGTCTTGTTGTTTATATTGTTGAGGAGGTGGGTTTGTGTGTTTGAGGTAGTTGAGAGTTTCCGTACCTTAAATTTGGATGATCCCTCCATCCCGGATTGTAAGTGTTGCCGTGAGGATCGTACCTCCTTTGACCTTGGAATCCCAATGCATTGACTTGCTCGGGATTCTCCTCTTGTAGCGTTGGGCAAGAATCGGTGGGATGCCCTTGTGTCGAGCATATGCCGCAGACCTTGACTTCTTGGGTTTTTGGATTTAAAAGAAAATCTTTGACCAAAGAAGTCAAGCCGGCCACTTGACTTTCCAACGAGTTGTTGGATTCTGCCGCCATAACTCTTTTTGATGATGACCTCCCGTTGTAATGCCTCGAGTTTTCGGCCAACTCCGAAATGAGGTCTCTTGCTTGAGAAAGGGGTTTTGTTGACAATACCCCCTCCGCAAGCCGCATTCACCATACGTCTATCTTGATCAACAAGACCATCGTAGAAGTAGATGATGAGATCTTGTTCCGAATACCCATGATATGGGCAACTAGCACATAATTTTTTAAAACGCTCCCAATATTCGTACAAGGTCTCATCATCCGCTTGCTCAATGTTGCTGATTTTTCTTTTTGAGACTTGAAGAGATTGATGCGGGGTAGTACCTGTCAAGGAAGCTCCTTTTCATTTGAGCCCATGTAGTGATACTCCCCGAAGGAAGATAGAATAGCCAATCCTTCGCGGTGTCCTTTAAAGAGAAGGGGAAGGCCCTCAACTTGATTTGTTCTTCGGACACGCCATTGGGGCACATGCTTGTGCACACAATATGGAACTCCGACAAGTGTTTGTTCGGATCTTCCTCTCTTAGACTATGGAAAGATGGAAGTAGATGAATGAGCCCAGATTTTAGCTGGAATGTGACCCCGTATCAAGAGTTGGAAAAGTGATACATAGGGGTTGTTGATTAAGATTCGGAGCAGTGAGCTCCCTCAACTGCAACATTTTGATTAGTTCATGTGGACAAAAGTATTGTCCTCCTCCTCCTAGCCTCCTCCTCCCCCTCCCCCCTCCCCCTCCCCCCACATTAATTAATTTTAACACACCCTGACTCCGGTTTCTTCCATCTACCCTCGCCCTCCTTACGCTGCTGTTGACATCCCTGGGAACCAGCCTTTTCATTCATCCTTAGCCAAGCCGAGGACATGCTTGTTGCCATACGAAGAGTTTCACCTGCACCCATCCCTTCCATCAATCTTTGTTTCCATAAGAAAGAGTAAGGAGGGTCGATTCGTTTGCACCAAGTCAGTAACACCCTGGACCGTGGCCAGGTTCCCCATCCCCTGCAGTTGCAACTCATGATACTCATGATGAAACAAAAACTCCCGTTCAAAACCTTTCGAAGTAACACCGGACACGAACACCGAACTGGTGTCGCCGGAAAAAAACCCTAGGAGTCCCTAGGAGACGGCCGTTTTTTGACACCACAAAGTTGTAAATTACAGTTTTGTGTTTAATAACTTTATATATATATATATATATTTATTTTTTGAATGCTAACTTTATTTATTTTAATTATTAAATATATGATGAAGCTTGAAAGAAAGAAAAAATATATGATGAAGCTCTCGATCAAGATCCATCGTCCATGATATCCGCTATTTGTTGACAATTTGACATCTTTTGTATTTGATGACTTTGACCAATATTAAGTTTCCTTTTTTGTCGTCACTGAATGCGTCACATTTTAGTCCAGAATACGGAGTAAATTTTAAACACTTTTAAGGAGCTTTATTTATTTATTAGGAATTTTCCATGTTTCTTTTCTTTATGCCTTCTTTTCATGTTTTTTTTTGTGTTCCAAAAATTTTGTCACATTCTTTTTTGTGCTAAATTAATACGTAGTATGCGATTTGTATTACTTATATCTCCTCCAAACAAACCTTAATTTTACTTGCTGTTCAATTTTATATGTCCAACTTTGATTTGACATAATTAATAAATGATTGGAAAAGTAAAAATTGTGATTGAGATTTCAATATAATAAAATGTTATAAATCACATACGGAGTACTTCTTTCTAAAAAAATAAAATGATTCAAAAAGAAAAAATAAGACAAATAAAACGGGGAGAAAATAAATACGGACTATTTGAATAGGGTGGAAAAGGAACAACACACATGACAACGACACCTTTTAACTGTTTGTACATCTTTTGTTCCATCGATATAAATATCAGACATGTCTAATTGAATGCACAGAGGTGTAGTGCATTAAACATTTGGAGTGAAGTATAAAAATTGCAAAAATGAGGCAGCATTCCAAAAACACAATTTTCCTTGTCCTCCTAATTGCTCTTGTTTCAGGTATACATATTTTAAACTTTTATGTACCGTGTACGTATTCCGTTTGTAAAATACACATGTACTGCGGATATCACATACTTCCACGCACAAACAAAAATAAGAGCATACGGAGTACTAGGTATTTAGAGTTTTTTCCAAAAATAATGTCAAATAAAAAAATATTTCCCAAAATAAGGTTAAGTTAAAAGTATTTCCCAAAATACTGCTCCCATAACCAGTGGCGGAACCAGAAAAGAATTTAAGCGGGGGCACGGAGGTCGGCGAGCTAGCGGCTGGCGTCCGGTGTGGCGGCGTCCGACGTGGCTGGTGGCTCACTCCTGCGGTGCTGCTTTGGTAGTTTGGTTGTTGCTGCTTGCGCAAGGCCAGGGGCGGAAGAGTGAAGACCGTAACTGCTTTGGATTACTAGATTAGCAAATTGGCTATTGGGTTGGGCTGCAGGTTGATGGGCATTGGGCTTTCTTGGCCCAATAGGCCCTTAAATTTTTTCCCCAACCTCCATTATAACGATGCAGTATCTTTTAAAATTAAAATTAAAGGGACTAATTTTTTCATTTGCTCGCTTCTTCCCTGTCCTCCAGCCTGCAAACAGAGCTCTCCAAGACTTCGCCGGAAAATTGCAGCCGACCTGTCTGACGGCCCCCGAACCCCCTACCTATACCCTATCTCGGCGACCGAAGCAGGGGCACCTGCCCCCCTTGCCCCCTGGCAGATCCGCCCCTGCCCATAACCCCAGTTAAAATAACCGCCACTTGAAGTGGCGGCTTATCAGAACAAGTGAAGCACGCTGCAAGCCAAAACAAGATACTTGATACATGCACAGTAGCTAGGAGATAGGCCCCACAAAAATAAAAACCCCTTTATATTTTAAATTAATATAACTTTTTTATTTGTACTCTGATTATTGCAAAAAATATATCAAAATTCATAACTTTTTATTATCTTTCATATGACACCAGTATTGAATATATACAAACGAAAAAATATTTTAACAATTTTTAAATGTTATATCTTTTTATTTGTACTCCAATTGTTACAATAAATATACTAAAATTTATAACTTTTTGTTATCTTTCATAAGAAACTAATTCTGAAAATACCAAAATTAAAAATCTATTTTAATAATTTGTGCTGTTTAGAATCGTTTTAGATAGATCGGGTCTGGTCTGTCTAAGTCTGGTCTAATCAGATCTGGGACGAACGTTTTAAATAGATCAGGTCTGGTATGATCAGATCAGATCTGGGAAGAAAAACGACCCAAAATTAAAGAAACATCCTAAAACTGTACAAGGAGTAAAACAAGAGTATGTGCAATTTTATTTAAGCGATTACTCCAAATAAATGTGTGCACCGTAAAAAACGATTCTAAAATGCACAAATTAATAAAATTTATTTTTAATTTTGGTATATTCAAAATTAGTGCCTTATGAAAGATAACAAAAAAATATGAATTTAAAAATATTTTTTGTAACAATCGGAGTACAAATAAAAAAGATATATCAGTAACATTTTAAAAAATGTTAAAATATTTTTTCGTTTGTATATATTCAATATTGGTGTCATATGAAAGATAATAAAAAGTTATGAATTTTGATATTTTTTTTTGTAATAATCAAACTACAAATAAAAAAGTTAAATCACTTTGAAATATAAATAGGTTTTTTATTTTTGTGGGGGCCTATCTCCTGTTACTATGCGTTCATCAAGTATGTTGCTTTGGCTTGTAGCGTGCTTCAGTCGTTCTCATGAGCCGCCCCTTCAAGTGCTCGTTCTTTTAACTAGGGTTTAGGGGAGCAGTATTTTGGGAAATACTTTTAACCTAACTTTATTTTGGGAAATATTTTTTTATTTGACATTATTCTTGGAAAAAACTCAGGTATTTAATATGGACGTTACTATGTAATGATTTGATTTAATTTCAAGGTGACAACTCCGGTACCTTTCTAAAAACAGGGGTACCGTACCTAGCATTCATTTGATTGGACCACATCACTTTATCAATTTTAATTTAGATTTAACTAATTCAAATACTACATTTTCATTGGTCCATGTGAACAAAGCTATGGTACCTTATGGGTACCATAGAAACTACCTAATTTCAACTACTGATGTCAACTTTCACATAATAATTTACGGAAATTGTCCTAAATAGGACTAATGAGTTCTTAAAAATTATAAATAGGACTACTACTTTTTAAATTCCCTAAATAGGACTAAACATTGACTTTCTACCCTATATACCCCTAAGAGTATTAATTCATAATGAAATGCTTTAATTCATAATAAAATCTTAAAAAAAGTAAAAAATATTTAAAAAATGTAAAAAAAAATTATAAAAAATTTATAAAACATTTATAAAATAAAAAATTTAGTTTTTTTTAATTTTTTTTAAAAAATAATAATAAATAGTAAAAACTCATTAAAATGAAAAAAATTATGGATACTTTTCCCACCACCTCCCACCGCATCCCACCACTACCACCTCTGATTGGTGAAATTTCTTCCACTTTTGGTAAAAAATGCCATCTTTTTTGAAAATGCCAAAAAGATGGCATAATTACTCTTCAATATGCCAAAATTTTCATTGAATATGCCATCATTATGGCATTATTTAAAATGTTGGCATATTTTTCTACGGTGATGGGAGCTGGTGGTGTTGGGGGTGGCAGGGTTGGTAATGTTTCTTTTTTTTAATTTTACGATTTTTTATTTTATTTTTTTTTTTAATTTTTTTTAATTTTTTTTTATTTTTTTTAATATTTTTTTTTATTAATTTTCTATTATTGTTTTTACGTTTTTTTATTATTTTTTTCAATTTTTATTATTTTTTATGATTTTATTATTAATGAAAACAATTAACAAGTTACAAGGATTTATTTGTCCAAATACACATAAACAGTCCTATTAAGGAAATTTAGAAAATGTAGTCCTATTTGTGCAATTTTGCCACTTTTTAGTCCTATTTAGGGAATTGACTCAATAATTTACGGTTGCGAGGAATCGAGGGTAGAACTTAGGGTATGTTTGGTTCTATTCAATTTATTCCCATTTGTGTTTGGTTAACATCAAGCGAATGTGTCATAATTTATTTGGTTCAAAGATATCTTATATTACAGATATGAATTTAGGCATGGACCCGGTTCGGAACCGACCGGCCCGGGACCGGCCCGGCCCGCCACTGTGCGGGCCCGGAACCGGCCCGGTTCTCGGGTCCGGGTCCGGGTCGGGCCTAGGCCCGGTGGGGGGGCGGGTCCGGGCTCGGGCCTTGTATTTGGTGAACCGGCCCGGGCCAAAAATTGTTTTTTTTTTCTTCATTTTTTTGGGCTTTATTGAGTTGGGCTTGATGTTTAGGACCGGTTTGGGGGGTTTGGGGGGGTGGGGGTGAGGGGGGGGGGGGGAGAAAAAAAAAAAAAACTAACCGGGTGGCCCGGTCCGGCCCGGAACCGGACCCGGAACCGGTGGCCACCGGTTCGGGCTCGGGCCCAACAAAACAGACCCGAGGCCCGGCCGGGCCTAGGCCCGAACCGGGCCCGAACCGGGCCCGAACCGGCCCGGGTCCATCCATAGATATGATGAATTACTTTTATGCCCTTTAAATAGTTTCTCTTAACGCGATAAATTTATTACAACTTACATCTAAAGTGATTTAAATAATAATATAAATATATTTATTATCATCTCAAAGAAAAATAAAATTTAAAAAATGATCAAGTTTTTCGTAAAACTTGTTTTCAAAATAAGAAAAAATGATCAATTTCACTATTAAATTTTGAAATCCACTCATCAAAACCTAAATAATCTATAACTTTTATAACATAAATACCTTAAAAAATTAAATTTTGAGGAAAAAATTTATGCAAAACACAAGAATAGGCATTCGAATATAATTAATAATCTGTTCGTCCCACCTAAAAGGTTGTTATACAATTTACAATGTTCGAAAGACCATGAAACTAACCGATCCCGGTCAATTAGATTATTTATATATAAGATTATTTTTAGTAAACAAAAATTACATATTTAGAGACTACATTAAAAGTTTTATGAAGTTAATAAAACAAATATGATACCAAATAAATATATAAAGAAATTAAATGAAAAGAGATACTCCGTAATTAGTTGAAGGTATTTTTGGAAGAAAAATAGATCACCCCGGGAATGAGAGATAACCTAAGGCATGGATGGGTTTAACATTCCCTTCCATAATTACATTCATGGGAATGTAACTTTCCCGATTTCTTTTCAAATCCAAGAACCAAACAAGAGTATCTAACATTCCGTGCATCACATTGCGGCCATCATGTGAGATCACCCCAACCAAACGGGCCCTTAGTGTTTCCTTCTGTATTTCTTTTCCATTGTATCCATAAAAAATAAACCCGCTCCTTGCCAAAGATTAACGGCTGGTGTCAAAATATAAACCGAGCTCGATAGAATTTTGAAAAGCTCGTTTGGTGTTCCTGCTTCTCGGCTTACAAGACTTGTAATCAATCAACTTTTTCAGAAAATATATAATTTTTTATTTCGTGCGCTGGATTATGTAATAATCAAAATAGTTAAAGTTGAAGTTACTTTTTTGACTGAATTGACCGAAATTAGTATAGAAGACCATTTAGCTATTTTTTTTATAAAACTTTGATTTTTTTAATAAAATATATTTTAAATATATTTTTTACATAAATCAGAAGAATCAGTCACTTCATCCAGAAGTTCATAAATTTGAACTGATTCAGCCAATTTCAGTATTACCAAACTATTTCTTAATGTCCATGATACTTTAAAACTCGATTTCCCCCATTTATACATTTAATCATTGGACTATTATGAGATGAATTTTTTCGTACCTTCTTTCGAAGCTATTCTTTAACAATTTTTCAACTTTTGTAAAAATATTTTTAGTAATTTGGCTCCGATTTAGAGCCCGTTTGGTAGCACGAAAATCGGTTGTTTTGGCTGATTCTGCTGAAATTTCGGAAGTTCTGGCTGAAGTGGCTGTATTGGCTGATTCTGCTGATTTAAGAAACAATTATTTTAAAAATATATTTTATTAATAAAGTAAATAAAAAATTATATGTAAAAATAGTTAAATTGGTCATCTGCAGTGAATTCAGCCAAAACAGCCAGAAAAATAACTTCAATCTTACTTTTTCTACTTATTACACAACTCAGCGCGCGAAAGTAAAAATTATGTGTTTGGTGAAAAAATTGGCTGATAAACCTGATAAGCCGAAAAACAGGACTGCCGAATGGCCTCTTAACCGCAACAAGCGGACTCCATCCACTATAATCCTTGTGTGTAATGTGTGTAATGTGTTTGCAGTTGACGGTCAAAATAACACCTGCCACAGTACGCATTATCTCAATGTTACGTGCGACGTGAATGGTTGTCACGCCCCGGACCTCCCCGGACACGTCAACAACCCGCCGTACAATACAAATAGTCAACCGCAGTCCAACACATTCATATTATACAAGGCGTCTTGAATATCATTCACACACGTAACATCCATAAACAAACATAATAAGTAATTCATAACGCAGCGGAAAACATTGTTTAAAACAAAGGGCCACACAGGGCTATTCATGAGCACGCAGGCTCTAAAGTAAAATATCCATGAGCATGTTTATTAATGTTTAAAAAACGAATGGAGGAAGCACGAACCAAGTCTTCCCTCCTAGATGATCTCTCGAGCAACGAGCACAGGAAGCAAGCTCTAGCCTCAACCTGAAAAATGGTGGTGGGACGCCCCCGAAGGGGTCAGCACTCTATAGGGCTATAAAGTGCTGGTGTGGCAGGCATCTAATAGATATACAACAAGTATTTCACACACAAGACCCTCAAATAGGGTGATAATATAGTATAGGCCGTAATCTCAAATTACCCCTTTCAAAATATATACTTACTTTATATAAAGTCAAGTAGTCGGCTCAAAGGCCCATGTTTGTTATAAAACATTTTCCAAAACCCCGTGACTAATGGTCACGACATACGTAGGGTCCAACCCTAATACAACTTCTCATTTCTAGAGTTCGGCTCGAGTACATCATCATGCACTCGCATCATAGATCTCCTACTTCATATAATCATATCATAGATCTCCTACTTCATATAATCACACCATAGATCTCCTACTTCATAAAACCACACCATAGATCTCCTACTTCATAAAACCACACCATAGATCTCCTACTTCATAAAACCACACCATAGATCTCCTACTTCATAAAACCACACCATAGATCTCCTACTCCATGATTTCCCAATTGACACTTGAATCTCATTCAAGTTCATCACAAACAAACTCAACCTTTAAGTTTGGTTCTATCAACATTTAGAACAATCCTTAACTAGCATCACAATACTATTAAGATTATTCCTACAACTCATTTATCATTAATGGTAGCCCCTCCATATCAATAGATATGTGGCAGCCTCCCATGTGCTAAGCATCATCATGCAATCATACATTTACATACACATAACATTCATACATGAGTTGGAAGGTCAATTTACCATTTTAGCATACTTTTATCTCACATGACTCCATATTCATCAATATGGTTTCAATTTATGATCAAGTCCATTACTTATCATTCATATCATGTTCAAGCATATTTATTCACAAAAACATGATTTAAGCATTTAGGTAATCTCATGCATAACCTACAAGTTGTAAGCAACTAGATGTCGGTCCTCACCTCAAATGAGCTATAAAACCTTCCTTCTCGATCCAATGACCAAAGCCTCGGCCAAGGAATATTGAGAGCTGGTTCCTTGCTTGAAAATGGGTGTTAAACAGCTTCCTCAAGTTGCTATTTCAACTCCTAATCGTTGATACGAAAACAGCCCCTAGAACGGGTGTTTTCCGGCTAACTCGATTCCTAGTTTTCCAATATTTGCATCTAGGTTAGTATCTAACCTTTACATCAATAAAATAACTTAATAGGGATGTTTTATACACTTGGAGTAGTGTATAATAGTCCCACCAATCGTTCATATCATTTGGAAAATGAATGGAAAGGTTTTGGGATTAAAAACTCACTTAGAAGAGTAAATCCGTCCCTGCGAGGTCGCGTTCTGCTCGGACGATTTGGAAGCCTTCCTCTACTCCGATTGATGCAAACCAGACCTTCACGGATTCCTCGTCTTGAGAGCTTTCTTTTGGTATCTCACACGCCTTAATTGGATTGGTAAAACTCGAGATATCAACCAAACAGTCTCAGCACTCTCACAGCTCGAGTTCACAGACCACTGCTCGCTTCAGATCGATTTTTGGATGACTACTCTCTCCTCTCGAACAGAGACCACTCAATTATGAAAATAGACTTCAAAGGCTATCCAAGGACACCTTATACACCTCATTTGGACGAGTACAACTCTCAAAATGAAGGGAGACAAAACAGCACACTTGTTTGTGCGAAAACAGTGGTGGTGGCCCCAAAATTTGATTCCAATTGTGTCATGGGCAGTGCTTCTCCATGTGGTGCGGCCAAGGTGAGTCTTCTCACATATTTTCCTTGTCTTGCAGGTACTAATATCATGTGGAGTGGTTCCCCATTGATCCCAATTAATTTGGGATCCAAAATATCTATCAATACACCCAAAAATGGAAGAATGGGTCCTATTGTTTTATCTTTTGTCAAAGATGTCTTTTTGTACTCATCCTAATTTATTTAGAACAAGTCAACTTCCTACACAACATTATTGATCCCCAATATGTGTAGGCTCATCTCAATAATTTACTTGATGGATAATATAGAAGGAAAATCCTACTCCCATTATTTGGCTCAATAATGCCAAAGATGGGGTTATAGACATTTGTACTCTTCTTTAATCATCCTATCACTTATCTTGACATTTGTCATTCATATTATTGGGCTACAAGCCGTGTGGGTCGCCCCCGAGTGGGCCTACGACGCCATTCTCGAATACTTGCTATTTTAGCGGGTTGAGCCCAAAATAATATCTGGGCCGCCCGCCCCTCCTCAACTTGTCTTGAAACGTTATGTATCACTATTTAGAAAATGCTAGGCTCTTTTATTTATTAATAAGGCCCGATACTAATATACGAGTTCGAACAGTATAATAATCAATCATTAATTACGTAAAACAACAATCGTTTCACAATTGTTTGGGAATCAGAAATTCAATACATAAACTTTGAATTTTTAATTTGAATTTTCAAGGACGTTCGGGTGCGGTGTCACAAGTTCACCCCCCCTTAACAGGAATTTCGTCCCCGAAATTCACAGCTCTAACCGAATAGGATAGCATACTGCTTCCTCATCAAAGCCTCTGTTTCCCATGTCTCTTCTTCGACCCGATCGCCCTTCCAAAGTACTTCGACCATTGATACATGAAACACATTATGTATCTTCTCTAATTCAGGAGTCAACTGTAGACGATATGCAACGGCCCCAATCCTTTCTATAATTCTGAATGGACCTATGTATCGTGGGTTAAGCTTCCCTCTGGTTTGGAATCGAATGATTCCTTTCCAAGGAGAAACTTTCAAGAATACCTCGTCATCAACCTTAAACTCTAAGGTTCTTCGGCGCTTATCTGCATAACTCTTTGTCTATCCTGAGCCGTTTTGAGTCCCTCTCGAATCAACTTCACCTTTGACTTGGTGATCTCGACCAACTCAGTACCCTCGAGTTTGGCCATGCCAACCTCGTCCCAGCATAACGGTGTACGGCACCTCCTCCCATACAATGCCTCGTATGGAGGCATGCCGATGCTTGCCTGATAACTGTTGTTATGGGCGAACTCCACAAGTGCTAAGTGGTTGTCCCAACTCCCTTGGAACTCCAATCAATGCACAAGCCCTCAACATATCCTCTATGATCTGTATAACCCTTTCTGACTGCCCATCCGTCTGTGGATGGAAAGCAGTACTGAACTTCAACCTCATTCTCATAGACCCCTGAATTTTGGCCAAAACGTGATAGGAATCGTGGGTCTCTATCGGATACAATGGTCATAGGAATCCCATGTAGCCTCACGATCTCATCCGTATACAATTTGGCTAACCTCTCAAGTGGGTAAGTAATGTTGATAGGCAAGAAGTGTGCACTCTTTGTGAGCCTATCCACAACAACCCAAACCGCATCGTAGTTCCGAATTGTCCGTGGTAAACCTACCACGAAATCCATAGTCACATGTTCCCACTTCCACTCAGGAATGGAAAGTGGTTGTAACAAGCCTGCTGGATGCTGATGTTCTGCCTTAACTTGTTGACAAGTAAGGCATCGGCTGATGTACTCGGCTATTTCCCTCTTCATTCCAGACCACCAGTAACTTTCTTTCAAATCACGGTACATTTTCGTGCCCCCCGGGTGCATGGCATAAGCCGATGAATGAGCCTCCTCTAAGATGGACTTTCGGAGCTCATCATCTGACGGCACACACACTCGGTCACGAAATAACAAGAGACCATCATCTCTTTCCCTGAAATCCTCCACCGGTCCCGCTTGCATGCGTTCCCAGACCTTCATAAGTTCTGCGTCAGTCTCTTGACCCTTCTTGATCTCATCAAGTAAAGTAGGTCTCACCTCAAATCGTGCCAATAAGGCACCATCGCTGGATACCTCCAGTTGGGCTCTTAATGCCCTCAAATTAGCTAGCAATGCCCCAGACGAGCTCTTCCGACTCAAAGCATCTGCCACCACGTTTGCCTTGCCTGGGTGATACTCTATCACTAGATGGTAGTCTTTTATCAACTCCATCCACCGTCTCTGTCTCATGTTTAGCTCTTTCTGAGTAAACACGTATTTCAAGCTCTTGTGATCAGTGTATATGTGACATGTCTCCCCGTAGAGATGATGTCTCCATATCTTCAGTGCAAACACCACAGCCCCCAGCTCCAAGTCATGAGTAGGATAATTCACCTCATGTTTCTTCAACTGTCGTGAAGCATAGGCGATTACCCTCCCATTCTGCATCAGTACGCATCCAAGCCCTTGGATGCTCGCATCGCTATAGACATCGTACCCCACACCCTGTTTGGGTAATGCAAGTACCGGTGCCTCGGTCAATCGCTTCTTTAGTTCCATGAACCCCTCCTCACATTTGTCATCCCATACAAACTTAGCTCCTTTACGAGTGAGCTTCGTCAATGGTGATGCCAAAACAGAGAACTTCTCCACGAACTTTCTGTAGTAGCCTGCCAGTCCAAGGAAACTACAAATTTCCTTGACATTCTTTGGTCTCTCCCATTCAGTAATGGCCTCTATCTTCTTATTATCAACAGCAATTCCCGATCCCGAAACCACATGCCCGAGAAAGCCAATTTCCTTTAGCCAAAATTCACATTTAGAAAATTTGGCATAAAGTTGCTTCTCCCGTAGTGTCTCAAGAACGAGTATCAAGTGCTCTTCATGCTCTTCCTCATTCTTTGAGTAAATCAAAATGTCATCTATGAACACAATCACGAATCGATCCAAGTATTTGTGGAATACTCGGTTCATCAAGTCCATGAATGCCGCTGGGGCGTTTGTTAACCCAAACGACATAACAAGGAACTCAAAATGCCCATACCTTGTGCGGAAAGCACTCTTTGGTATGTCGTCTTCCTTAATCTTCAATTGATGGTACCCCGACCTCAAGTCAATCTTCGAAAACACGGTTGCTCCTCGTAGTTGATCAAACAAGTCATCAATTCTAGGCAAAGGATACCTATTCTTGATTGTGACCTTGTTCAGTTGACGATAGTCAATACACATTCGAAGTGTCCCATCCTTCTTTTTCACAAAAAGAACTGGTGCTCCCCACGGGGAGTGGCTTGGGCTAATGAAACCATTATCCAAAAGCTCTTGCAATTGGGTTTTCAACTCGTTAAGTTCAGCGGGTGCCATACGGTATGGCGGTATGGAGATTGGTTTGGTGCCGGGCTCGACCTCGATCACAAATTCAATCTCCCTATCAGGTGGAAGCCCCGGCAGGTCTTTAGGGAAGACATCCGGATACTTACAAACCACCCTCACATCATCGATGTTCATTTCTTCTTTGGTTTTGTCAACCACGTATGCTAGATATGCGTGGCATCCCTTTCTCATCATACTTTTCGCTCTCACGGCGGATATGATACAGCTATTTGATCTCCCTCGATCGCCCTCGAAGCGTAGGGTCTCCCCATCATTGCCTTCGAGTTCAAGAACCTTCGTGTAGCAATCTACCCTAGCATGGTTCCTTTCTAGCCAATCCATCCCTAGGATTGCATCGAATTCAACCATGCTCAGCGGTACGAAGTCACACGTCAAGGTTTGACCATTAACCTCCACCCCACAAGATGGATAGTAACAAGTTCTTTCCACGTCATCCCCTAGTGGTGTTGATACCACTAAAGTTTGCATCAATGGTGCGGATTGCACTCCCAACCTCTTGGCGAACGCTTCATTCACAAATGAACGTTGCGCCCCGGTATCGATAAGGATTCGCGCATCCTTCCCATTAATCTTTAGTGTTCCTACATTTATAAGTCATGTGAGATACCTTTCCTACCATTCTTATACATTTAGAGAGGTTTATTATGTTCACACACATGTTTGGGATCAAGAACGGGTCTTAACGTTGCAGTACGGCGCGAAAAAGTCGACTTTGGGCTGCCCAGGAGGTACGCACGGCGTGCCTAGGAGGTACGCACGGCGTGCGTGTCTTATAACCTCAAAACGGAGCTACTTCCACCAACGCACGGACCAACGCACGGACAACGCACGTCCGTGCGTATAGCAATTTCTTCCCGGTTGCTACTGCCACCAACGCACGGACCAACGCACGGACAACGCACGGCCGTGCGTATAGCAATTTCTTCCCGGTTGCTACTGCCACCAACGCACGGACCAACGCACGGACAACGCACGGCCGTGCGTATGGTCCAGCCTGGTGTGCGTTGGCGGAAATCAGCCGTCTTTCGCCCGATTTCGCTCCGTTTGACCCCAAAGCTTCATACAATGATCCCAACGACTAGTAACCTCAATTTATGGACTAATTAAGGATAAAAAACAAGTATACAAGAGGTACTACCTTCAACGGAATCCGGGTTAGCTTGAGCATCCGCCTCCGTCATCGCATAGACCCTAGCTTGGGTCTTTCCTTGGTTCACGGATGGCGCGTTGCTCGTGCTTGCTCCCCCATGTCCCCTGCTCCCTTGAGAAACCTCGGTTTGGTTTTCATTTCTTGTAGTTCCACCACTTGACCCCGAAGTTTGGTTTTGCACAATTTGTGGGCAACTCACTCTCGTGTGCCCGACCTCTGTGCATTGATAGCACCTGGGAGGGTCCTGACACTTACCCGAGTGGTGTTTCTTGCAATTGTTGCACTTAGGTACCCTCGGACCTTTTGACCTCGAGTTCGGGCCACCCAAGCCTCGACTCCACTCAAGTGATAGTGTCTGCGCCCTGAAGGTTTTGTCACCCTCAACGTTTGTCCTCCTTGAATGTCTTTGGGAATCGTTGTCTCCCCGCTTCCTTTTCCTTACTAATGGTATGCCCTCAGCTTGCCTAGCTTGGCGTTTTTGTATAAGCCTCACACGTTCACGTTGAAGCCAATCTATGACCATGCCCATTTGTTCAATGGGTGCACCATCAAGGTCCTCATCACTCAAATCATCTCCTTCGTCACCCGAAGCCTTGAGTGGTTCAGTTTTGCCATAACAAGGTGATTCTTCCTTGGTCTTAACATGACCACCACTCACGATTTGAGCTTCAAGAGTTTCGTGCACCTTTGGTCCTAAGGGCTTTTCTCGATTGGCATGCGTGGTTCCACCCAGTGCAAACCCTTCCGAGTTCTCCCTATTCATAATACCACCGTCACCCTCCATCGCTGAAAGAAATAATTAGAATGAGTCATTAGACTCGTTTCAAATGTCAACTGACAGATAGGCACTTAAGACATCCCTTGGGCCAAGTCACCGCCATACCAATCGTTAAGGGCGCCATCTTAACAATTAGAGACCTTGCAACTCAACACCAAAAGTTCTTAAGTACAAAACATTTTCTATGCTCATGGTTTTCAAAATCATTTTGAAAAAAGGAATTTTGAGACTTCATTATGAAGTTTATGGACTAAGGCTCTGATACCAACTTAATTGTCACGCCCCGGACCTCCCCGGACACGTCAACAACCCGCCGTACAATACAAATAGTCAACCGCAGTCCAACACATTCATATTATACAAGGCGTCTTGAATATCATTCACACACGTAACATCCATAAACAAACATAATAAGTAATTCATAACGCAGCGGAAAACATTGTTTAAAACAAAGGGCCACACAGGGCTATTCATGAGCATGCAGGCTCTAAAGTAAAATATCCATGAGCATGTTTATTAATGTTTAAAAAACGAATGGAGGAAGCACGAACCAAGTCTTCCCTCCTAGATGATCTCTCGAGCAACGAGCACAGGAAGCAAGCTCTAGCCTCAACCTGAAAAATGGTGGTGGGACGCCCCCGAAGGGGTCAGCACTCTATAGGGCTATAAAGTGCTGGTGTGGCAGGCATCTAATAGATATACAACAAGTATTTCACACACAAGACCCTCAAATAGGGTGATAATATAGTATAGGCCGTAATCTCAAATTACCCCTTTCAAAATATATACTTACTTTATATAAAGTCAAGTAGTCGGCTCAAAGGCCCATGTTTGTTATAAAACATTTTCCAAAACCCCGTGACTAATGGTCACGACATACGTAGGGTCCAACCCTAATACAACTTCTCATTTCTAGAGTTCGGCTCGAGTACATCATCATGCACTCGCATCATAGATCTCCTACTTCATATAATCATATCATAGATCTCCTACTTCATATAATCACACCATAGATCTCCTACTTCATAAAACCACACCATAGATCTCCTACTTCATAAAACCACACCATAGATCTCCTACTTCATAAAACCACACCATAGATCTCCTACTTCATAAAACCACACCATAGATCTCCTACTCCATGATTTCCCAATTGACACTTGAATCTCATTCAAGTTCATCACAAACAAACTCAACCTTTAAGTTTGGTTCTATCAACATTTAGAACAATCCTTAACTAGCATCACAATACTATTAAGATTATTCCTACAACTCATTTATCATTAATGGTAGCCCCTCCATATCAATAGATATGTGGCAGCCTCCCATGTGCTAAGCATCATCATGCAATCATACATTTACATACACATAACATTCATACATGAGTTGGAAGGTCAATTTACCATTTTAGCATACTTTTATCTCACATGACTCCATATTCATCAATATGGTTTCAATTTATGATCAAGTCCATTACTTATCATTCATATCATGTTCAAGCATATTTATTCACAAAAACATGATTTAAGCATTTAGGTAATCTCATGCATAACCTACAAGTTGTAAGCAACTAGATGTCGGTCCTCACCTCAAATGAGCTTTAAAACCTTCCTTCTCGATCCAATGACCAAAGCCTCGGCCAAGGAATATTGAGAGCTGGTTCCTTGCTTGAAAATGGGTGTTAAACAGCTTCCTCAAGTTGCTATTTCAACTCCTAATCGTTGATACGAAAACAGCCCCTAGAACGGGTGTTTTCCGGTTAACTCGATTCCTAGTTTTCCAATATTTGCATCTAGGTTA
The DNA here is from genome assembly GCA_945859915.1 of Cuscuta epithymum. Classification (NCBI taxonomy): domain Eukaryota; kingdom Viridiplantae; phylum Streptophyta; class Magnoliopsida; order Solanales; family Convolvulaceae; genus Cuscuta; species Cuscuta epithymum. The sequence goes on from CAMAPF010001024.1 coordinate 214,489, forward strand.
GTATCTAACCTTTACATCAATAAAATAACTTAATAGGGATGTTTTATACACTTGGAGTAGTGTATAATAGTCCCACCAATCGTTCATATCATTTGGAAAATGAATGGAAAGGTTTTGGGATTAAAAACTCACTTAGAAGAGTAAATCCGTCCCTGCGAGGTCGCGTTCTGCTCGGACGATTTGGAAGCCTTCCTCTACTCCGATTGATGCAAACCAGACCTTCACGGATTCCTCGTCTTGAGAGCTTTCTTTTGGTATCTCACACGCCTTAATTGGATTGGTAAAACTCGAGATATCAACCAAACAGTCTCAGCACTCTCACAGCTCGAGTTCACAGACCACTGCTCGCTTCAGATCGATTTTTGGATGACTACTCTCTCCTCTCGAACAGAGACCACTCAATTATGAAAATAGACTTCAAAGGCTATCCAAGGACACCTTATACACCTCATTTGGACGAGTACAACTCTCAAAATGAAGGGAGACAAAACAGCACACTTGTTTGTGCGAAAACAGTGGTGGTGGCCCCAAAATTTGATTCCAATTGTGTCATGGGCAGTGCTTCTCCATGTGGTGCGGCCAAGGTGAGTCTTCTCACATATTTTCCTTGTCTTGCAGGTACTAATATCATGTGGAGTGGTTCCCCATTGATCCCAATTAATTTGGGATCCAAAATATCTATCAATACACCCAAAAATGGAAGAATGGGTCCTATTGTTTTATCTTTTGTCAAAGATGTCTTTTTGTACTCATCCTAATTTATTTAGAACAAGTCAACTTCCTACATAACATTATTGATCCCCAATATGTGTAGGCTCATCTCAATAATTTACTTGATGGATAATATAGAAGGAAAATCCTACTCCCATTATTTGGCTCAATAATGCCAAAGATGGGGTTATAGGCATTTGTACTCTTCTTTAATCATCCTATCACTTATCTTGACATTTGTCATTCATATTATTGGGCTACAAGCCGTGTGGGTCGCCCCCGAGTGGGCCTACGACGCCATTCTCGAATACTTGCTATTTTAGCGGGTTGAGCCCAAAATAATATCTGGGCCGCCCGCCCCTCCTCAACTTGTCTTGAAACGTTATGTATCACTATTTAGAAAATGCTAGGCTCTTTTATTTATTAATAAGGCCCGATACTAATATACGAGTTCGAACAGTATAATAATCAATCATTAATTACGTAAAACAACAATCGTTTCACAATTGTTTGGGAATCAGAAATTCAATACATAAACTTTGAATTTTTAATTTGAATTTTCAAGGACGTTCGGGTGCGGTGTCACAATGGTAATACTAAAGGAGTGTTTGGGTTTGCTTAAAAAAAGCGCTTTTCAGCTTTTGGCTTAAAAAAAGTTGAAAAGAGTGTTTTCAAATGACAGCTTCTGCTTAAATTAATCACTTAAAAGCTAAAAGCTGGAAGCAGGTAGAAGGGTGCTTTAAACTGCTTCTCACTTTTTCTATTACACAAAAAGTACTTATTTTACCAAACACTATCAACTTTTACTTTTTGAGAATCACTTTTTTCTCAAACACTACCAACTTTTACTATTAATCACTTTTCCCAAAATCACTTTAAAGAATCACTTTTTTAAAGTTGAAGCAATTGCAAACACTCCCTAATATTAGTATTTGTCAGAGCAGCTGTGAAGAAATGAAGACCCCAGATGCAACTGTTAAAGGGGAGTGTTCTAATGCGAGCGCATTGTACACTACTGTGCCAACAAACCAAACAATGTGTGCGTGTCACCAAGAGTCGTCAACTTGCGCAAAATCTCACGCGCCAATTCATTTTACGGTTCACACAACCCTAAAAATAACGATGGTTCTCGTGAGTGTCATATTGTCCGTATAACTTATCTTGAAAATGAAAATGTTGTTTGTACCCGTCTTATACTTACTTTTATATTCATCAGTGTGAGATGCTGTTTTTTTTTGTCTTTGAAATTTTCATACACGTATATGTTTGTGTACAACTATATACTACATCTGTCTCACTAAGATTGAGACGAGAGAAAGTGACACGATTATTAAGAAAAATAAGTTTGTGTGATTGATATTAAATTGATAAAGTAAGAATAAAGTAAGAATGATTTAGAGCCACAAAATCTTTACCAAATTTGGTATGAGACAATTTTAGTGGGACGGAGCGAGTATATATATCATGTCTTCATAATTATATTGTTGTGTTATCCCGTTATGGTAGCATGAGATGGTGTTCCATTACTTAGTTTATATGTAAATTTCATTTAATTGTAGCATGCCCTTTCATTAGGGTATGTTTGGGAGTTTGAAGGGGAGAGAAAGGTTTTGAAGGTTAGTCATTGGAAGTGAATGAGAGGGAAAGGGGCGGGTTGAAAACCTTTCTTCTTGTTTTGGAGTATCAAGTTTGAAAAGATAAATGTTTTGGATGAATTATAATAAAAATCACTCCACATATATGACGAATTCAAATGATTGAGTTTATATTTATTTAAAATTTAGCTAAATTTGTCATTAATTAATTATCTTTCTAAATCTCCAATTTGGGAGAACTTGAAAAATTGAACTTTTTCAAAGGTTTTGGAGGGTTACAAAAGCCATCCAAAACCATTCCCTTCATATTCTTTAATTCCCAAACATGAAAGAGAGAGCTATCAACACTTGCCAACCCCCCGTCCCCTCCAAAATCCAACTCCCAAACATACATTGAGTCTTTTTGTCCCACCCCGGCCTCCATAATGTATTCTTTCCCGAACCTTGAATTAACACAGTTGCTCATCTATCTCTATATTAAAAGAGGTGGAAATTTTGTTGGATTTCCCGCCCAAAAAATATGGATACACGAATGGGTTGGGTTTTATACCATTTCTTTGGTTCGTTTGTCAGATAACACGTGAAGAACGGCTGGGGCATTAATGTGGAATTTATGCCCCGTTTTGCTAACACTTTGGTACTAAGTATTGCTGGAATTTATAATTAGGACCCGAATGATATAGATGGAAGAGCTGTAATGAAAAACAATGATAGAGATCCTACATCCGGAACCTTCCGTAGACAAAAGGAGGAATGCGCTTTTATTAGTGAGCAATCTTGCAGTGATGAGGGGTGTGACAACAATTGTTGATTTTGGGAGTTTTTTTGGGTTATTTTCATAATTTGTTAACGATGGCATTATCCTTTACTTTCTTTTAGTATATTTGTACATTTTGAATACTCCGTATCTGTTTGGGAATATTGTTGATGGGAGAAAGAGTTTGCTAAAAATATGTAACTTAGATGAAAGTTCATCCGTTAGAAACCCACTTTGACTGGATATGCGCAATTGAATTGAACGGAATGACTTGCTACAAATCCATTCGGCCAAGTTTGTTACATCAGAGAATTGCTTGCCAACGGAAAACTTGAACACGCAAATCAAAATATACAAGAAATCTCAAAAGAATAAAAGGAGGCACAACATGACAACTCGGTCTCAGTCTAGAGAATTTCCTTCAGTCTAGCATTAGGCTTTACTTTCTATGTAATGTTTTTTTTCTTCTTCTTTTTTCCTTCTTTTTCTTTCCTTTTTGTATTGTAATGTTTGCGTTTCTTTTTTCAATAAAATTTACTTTTTCCAAAAAAAAAAATTAAACGACAGTAGATGATGGAGAAAGAGGGGTGTCGAGTTTTGAGGATATGACACCGCCCCCATATGCTCGACACTGTTATCCCTTTTTTCAATTAAAATTTTAAATTAAATACTGGAAATGTTGTGCGGTTTAAAATACTCGAACTAAAATTATTTTTAATGGTGTTCATCGTAAATCGTAGGAATCCATTCTATCTGGACAACTTTTGAAGTGGTTGAATTCATTTTTTAATTTGCGGACTTGATAATTAATACGATTGTTTAATCTACCAAGTTGTATAGTGTAAGTGTCTTAAATAAGAGTTTGTCCTAAAAGCAGAAAAAACTCTAGAGTGTTTTTTTATCTATCCGAATTAAAGCAATTATTATCATCCATGGAAAATATTTCATTGTATAATTTCATAATGTTTAAGACTTAAAAGTATTATTGTAAAATTCTAGCATTGTCCTAAGGAGTTTTTATGTTCAATTCTTCTTGCTTATTGTTTATTACTACTTCAATTCGTTTTTAGTTGCAATTCTTTATTATCATCATGAAATTAGATGGAATCATGGGTGTTTAATATTTGTCTATGACAGACAAATTAATGTTCCTCTGTTAGGGAGAATAAAATGTGTCTATTCTACTTCAATTGTGAATTGAATTTTGCCAACTTTTCTTTTTGGTTGTCCCAAAAAACTTTGTGGTTCTTCTCATTTCTCACTTTTCCATTAAAGTAACTATTTTCTGGTTCTTCTCATTTCTGTCTTTTCTGCATAAATTTCAATCACACAATTTTTTATTTTATTTTTATGTCTCACCTTATTCAAAGAGTGCAAAGTCAGTTGGGACAGAGGCAATACTATAAAAGAGAGGATAACAAGTTTGATGGGTCTGAGATAGGAAAGGACTCAAAAAGAAATAAGGGAGGTGACTAGGTGAGCGTATACGAATCTCTATGTGAACTTTTTTTTGGATTGAAGCTGCATTTTGGACTGAGGTGATTCCAAACAAGACTGTTGTCCGGCCACATCATTTTGAGGTGATTCCAGCTGAAATTTATTGATGAAATTTTGAAATTTATTGGAAAGACGGTTAAATAAACCTTTGGAAATTATTGTGCAAAAATATGTATAAAAAACAATTGTTTTTAAAAAGTTTATTTAACTGATTTCTCGATTGAATTTTTAGCTAAAATTGGGTGGGCATAATCTACACCTCATGAAGAACATGATTATAAAATTTTATCAAAAAATTCCTCCTAAACCATCTCAAAATGATGTGGTCGGACGGTAATTAATCCTGTTCGGATTTTTCGAACATGAATATTTGTGCACATAAGATAATATATGATAAAAGGACCACAAACAATTACCATCCTCAAACCAGACTTAGAATCAATCAACTTCAAAAAGCAATATGACTTGTTGATCCTATAATGGGCAAATAAGCACACGACGGTTAAAGCAGACCTCTCATCACTCAATCCTAGTGCAAGAATCTTACAACAATAAAAGTAACCCACACAAAAATAAACAGTATGATCATGAAAAATAAATAGTAAATCAAACAGTAAAATTAAAATGCTACTTCCAAACCCCAAACTCTCCTGCACTCCATGGCGGTGGCTCAGGAGGGGGACGATCCAGCAGTACTGTAGCTGCTTCCTCTATCATGTTCACTACCAAACCTCCTCTATCACCACCTATCACGAATGACTTCAAATCAAGATCTGTTCTAGCCTCTAGCTTCACGCTTCGTCCACGACCTTTGACCACTAGAGACATATCATTTTTCTTCCGTCCCCGCACAACCTTCGGCCGCTGGAGACCAAGCATTCTCTTCCCTCCGTTTAAGCTCGCCAAAGTAAAAAAAAAAAAATAGCCGCACAATTGATGGTGGAAGAAGAGACCATGTGCGCCTAAGTCCACTTGTGGTGGCCGCTCCTCGTTACAAACAATACGGAGGAAAAAACCCTAGTGGCGGAAACCCACCCTAGAGAGAAGCTCTCGTTTTTAGAGACAGAATAAAAAACAAAATAGTAGATAAACAACTTTAGAACATCTATGTAAATGCTTAATTTTGTGGAGGAGCACAGTTGCACTGGTCACCAGACCAAGGTTGTTGCCTTCGAGAAATTAATACTTAAGACACCCACACTCTTATCGTATATTCTACCCCCCCCCCCACCCACACACACACGCACACACAATGATGAATCTTCATGTCAGACTGGCCTGATCGAGACAGCCGTCCGGCCAAACCCGTTTGAGGGCCTTTACGGTGGAATTTTTTGATGAAATGTTTTGAGCATGTTCTTCATCAAGGCTAGTTTACCCATACCAAATTTCAACTAAATATTTAATTGGGAAGACAGTCAAATGATTTTCTGAAAAATACGACACTGTTTATATATATATTTACTGCGCAGTCTCTTAAGTATTTTATTTGACTGCCTTCCCGATGTTAGCTGAACTTTGGTATGAGTAAACTAGATTTGATGAATAACATGCTTAAAATATTTCATAAAAAATTTACTTCGGGAAAGGCCCCAAACGAGCTCGGCCGGAAGGTGATTCCTGTTAGGGATTAACATTGGGCAAGGCCCCACCGAATTTGTGATAGGTGGTGATAGAGGAGGTTTGGTAGAGAACATGATAGAGGAAGCATCTACAATACTACTGGATCGTCCCCCTCCTGAGCCACCGCCATGAAGTGCAAGAGAGTTTAGGGTTTGGAAGTAGCATTTTAATTTTACTGTTTGCTTTACTATTTATTTTTCATGATTAGACTATTTATTTTTGTGTGGGTTACTTTTATTGTTGTAAGACTCTTGCACTAGGATTGAATGATGAGAGGTCTGCTTTAACCGTCGTGGGCTCATTTGTCCATTATAGGATCAACGAGTCATATTGCTTTTTGAAGTTGATTGACTCTAAGTCTGGTTTGAGGACTTACGACGACGCCTGCAAATTTTGTTGAAGGGAAAAGTGGGAATGTGATACATGAATAGTTAGGTAACATGGAATATTTTGACTTTGCACCCTGCTTTGTGGGTTATATTGGAGTTTGCACCTCATTCTCAAAAGTCAAAACTCTTAGGCTTTGCACCCTGTTTCCTCTAAAATGTATTCGCCTTTGCACCCCATTCATTAATTTTCTTCACAAAATGTTGTAGATAGGGTGCAAAGTCTTAGAGTTTTGAAAATAGGGTGCAAAGTTCAATATCAGCCAAAAAGTGGGGTGCAAACTCAAAATTCCCTATTAAACAAAGGTAAAACACATTTTCAAAAAAACATGAAAATTAGTCATATTCCCTTCGATCCACCCTTAAAAATTTGTCATCTTTTAATTTTTTTTGGTCAATCAAGATCAATTTTGACCAATTATATATTTTTATAGCTAGTTATTTATAATATAAAAATGATATAAACTAGGGAGAAGTGTCAAATAGGTCCTCGAACTTTCATAAAAAAGTCAAATAAGTCCTCGAACTCTGTCTGGCCATCGCGATTTGGGGCGGTTCCCGGTGGAATTTTTTGAAGATTTTTTTTAGCATCTTATTCATCAAGTCTAGTTTACTCATACCAAATTTCAGCTAAAACTTCAATCGGGAACGCATTCAAATTAATTCTTGAAGATAACTGTGCAGTTAAATGAGCAGTTATCTTCAAGAATTAATTTGCATGCGTTCCCGATTGAAGTTTTAGCTGAAATTTGGTATGAGTAAACTAGATTTGATGAATAAGATGCTCAAAAATTTTCATAAAAAAATTCCACCGGGAACCGTCCCAAATCGCGATGGCCAGACAGAGCCTCCTATATAAGGATTTATTTGACTTTTTATGAAAGTTCGATGACCTGTTTGACAGTTTTCCCTATAAACTATTCTTTGTTAAAAGCATGGTTCAAAATAACGGCCCACAACTTTTGATGCGGCCTCAATATTGTGGTCGCGGGCAGTGGCGCAACCACATCAGGTTGCTATAGCGCTGAGAATCCAAATCACGGGCCAACTCCACAACAAAACCGTGATAGGGGCGCAACGGGGTTGCATCGCACCGCATCCGCCCGCAACTGACCGCAATCAGCTGCAACGGCACTGCATCTCCGGCGTCGTTATCGCAATGGATGCTTATCTGGCCACCTGCTCCCAACACTTGCTCACCGGCATCGTTATAGAAGTGAGGGTGTCTATCGCTTTGTTGCTCGAAATTGAAAAGTTCAGAGACGTAGTACTGAAGATTTGGGTTTGTTGCTTGAACAATTGAAAAGTACAAGAGGAGTATTGAATTTTTAATACGAAGTACTTTAGTAGGTGTTGATTGCAGTTCTCGAGATATTGGAGTACTTACTTGTTAATATATGAGATTTCATCCTAAAAGGTCAACCTGATAGGAGGAGTAACTCAGATCCTAATATAGCACTTAATTCCCTCACAAGTTTCTGGTGCGGGAATTCAACACCCCTCCTCACAACCAGACACTTCGTCTGGACGTGCCATCATTCATTTTTTTATCACTTCGTCATTGTCATTTTTTAAAAATAATTGTGTCTTTATTTTTTCACAGGGTCCCACACCATGGATTGATTTAGCTCTGATACCATGTGAAGATCTAGGGTTCCATCCTAAAAGGTCGACCTAATAGGAGGAGTAATCCAGATTTTAATATAACACTTAATTCCCTCACAAGTTTCCGGTGTGAGAATTCAACACTGGATGCTCAAATCTCTATTTATCCAAAATCAAATGACCACAATCGCCGCAACCGCAACCGCCACCGCAAACGCGATTTAAAATCATGGTTAAAAGTACTTCATAAAAGTATAAACTTTATAACTTCTGAAATATTATACTAATCAAAATCATGATCTAAACTTGAAAAGGGAAAAGATGTAAGGGATGGTGTAGTATTTTATTTTGGCTTCCAAAATTGTAGAAGTAATAATTTTTCCATTTTTCGAATCAAAGTTGGAGTATGAAATTGCAGGTGAAAAATAATAAATAAAGAAAAATGAGTGATATATAGAGGGACTAAATACAAAAATGTCTTTTGACGTTGTTATACGTAGTACTCGTATTACTATTAGTATAATATATATGTACATTAGTTTATAATGTCCCACAAAAAAGCCAATAGAGATAAAAGTCAAAAAACTAGTTACAACGAACACATCCAAGTTGTACGTAACATTACCGAAGTAACATGCACCCAAGGCCCATAAATAGTTTAAACTGGATATAGCGCGCAAGGATAGGGCATTGACCATGGCATGACACGTAATAACTAGCTAGCTACTTAAATCAGCCCTTTAGCTTGCATTACATGCATATCGCTAGGAAGTAGCAAGCAAAATTCTTCCTTCTAACATCCTCCTTATTATCATCCTAGAAACCTAGTATATATGGAATTAGCAGTAATTCTCTGTCACCTACTGTTGTTGTTCAGCTGCTCTACCGCCGTTGCACCTACTCTTGATGTTCCTCCCTCCATCGTAGAGGCCCATGAGAGGTGGATGTTTGTTCATGGTCGCACCTACAAAAATGAGATGAAGAAGGCTAGGCAGTTGAACATCTTCCGCCAGAATCTTCAGTTCATTGAGTCATTCAACGCCGGGAACCATTCTCACTCTGTAGGACTTTACCAGTTTTCAGACTTGACTCCAGAAGAATTTTCAGAAATGGTACAATGCAGGGGTGAAATAACACTCGGGCCAGTGCTTTCAAAATCAGGACCATTTGATCCTTCTCAGTATCAGACTATGTGCCTTGTTGCTCCATACAGACCTGAAACTGAACTATTTTGAATGGCGAGAGGAGCAGTTACTGAAGTCACGAACCAACGAGAGTGTGGTAAGTAATTAATTTGTTAAATATATGCTAAATATATATACTATGTATATTATATGTAGTACTACACACACACTCACACCCATATAGGGAGTGGATCATGTGAGAAGTGTTCTTAGGCTGAGAACATACATGCATATATATATATATATACACGAATATTCACCTATATTTTTAGGATACATTATATTTATTGTATATATATCAATTCCTATTTTATCTAATGTATTTATGGTTTAGAGAATAAATAGGAAAAATAATTGCCTTTCTTAGATTGACACACAATTGTATATATTCACGCATCTTCTTCATGAATGAGATAGAAAAGTATTGGTTCTCTTAAATCAATTCTTTCTTCCTTTATTTTATTCACAATATAATACTTGTTTCTTTATGGTATCAGAGCCACACAAACAAGCTTTGCCAAGGATTTTTGAAGATTCTCAAGATAGTGACTACACAAAATACGGATGAGCGGAGGAGGATAAATGGTCCTTCTTCCCCGTATTATTTGCATACTTCTAAGATACCCGGAGGGAACATCTGCGGTGTCGTGCTTCGTGGTGAACAAAATTTTCGTGAATGGTCCGTAGCCATGCGGAATGCGTTCCGGGCAAAACAAAAGCTGGAATTCCTTGATGGATCGATTAAGATCCCAGAAGACAAAAATGTGATCGAAGACTGATACACCATGAACTATATGGCGGTGGGATGGATTATCACGTCAATTGATCCTAAGGTTAGGCCGACAATCACTTACATGGATTCTGTCCATGAACTATGGAAGGATTTGGAGTTGCGCTTTCAAGCCGGAGATGTGATGCATTTTCATGATCGAATTAAAATAGGCTTTGCAGAATTGTAAACAAGGTGGAGAAAGTGTGACAACGTATTTTGGGCAACTCAAATAAATTTGGGATGGCTATGATGGTTATAGAAAAATACCAAAGTGCAAATGTGGAGGTTGTACACCTAATATTGAAAAGGAATTTCTAGAGAGTGGAAAAGGAAAAGGTGCATGAGTTTTTGATGGGACTTGATGGAGAAACTTACGGAGGTTTGAGATCTAATATCCTAAGTATGGATGATCTCCCTAGTCTTAGCAGAGTATACAACGTGCTCTTGCAAGAAGAAAGGCACCAAAAAGTGACAAGGAATCAAGATGCTCGAGGAAGTTGATGCCTTTGCTATGAGGCCTAGAGGATAGTGGAATCACGATGCTAGAGAAGTTACTGCCGCTGCTACAAGGTCTGGAGGACATTTGGGCTTTCAGGACAGTAAAGATAAAGCCAAATTAATTTGCCCCTACTGCAAGAAAGAAGGACATGAGCGTGAACACTGCTTTAAATTAAAGGGGAGTACCCTGAATGGTGGCATGAGAGCAAAACTGGGTGAGGCAAAGAACGTACACGAGGCTCGGGAAAGGAGATTAACCGCAGTCCTGGAGCACAAGCAAATGCAGTGGCTGGACATGGTATGGGCACAACTAAAGAAGTGGTGGACCTTAAGGATTTTCCTAAGGATTTCCCTACTCTCACGGGAAATCAGTGAAATTTCTTAATGGAATTTCTGAAAAACATATAACACATGTGAAGGTGTTGAAAAATTAGCAGGTATGCTTGATATGACACATTTAAATTGGTTTTTTGACATAGGAGTGTCATATCATATGACGGAAGATAAAAATATAATGATTGATATATCTTCAGTGAGCCCTATACCTGTTACACTTCATAACGGAAACATTATGTTTGCTAGTCATGTCGTGAGAATGGAGATAGGAATGGGAGTAACTCTTGAAAGAGTACTTCTTGTTCCAAACTTGACATGTCACCTTATTTCTATTGGGCGCCTTATTGATGATCTACCGTGTCGTGTTATTTTTACTGACAAGTTTCGTGTGATACAAGACCTATCTTTGAAGATGCTGATTGGAGTGGGTGAGCGTGGTGGTGGGATCTATTATCTCTGCAGAGTTGAACTGGTTCGAGTATCACATGTCAAAATGGAGAGTAAAGAGCAATTGTGGTATAGAAGAATGGGTCATCCTTCACAACGGGTGATAAGATTACTTTATGTTAGTGAGAATAAGTTGAAAATAATGTTAGTGTGAGTTGTGAAATTTGTGAGAGCTAAACAGACTCATGAAACATTTATTCCTAATTTGAATCGTGCTTTGAATATTTTTGAACTTATCCTTTGTGATGTTTGAGGACCATACTGAGAACCTAGTGCATGTGGTGCATTTTATTTTTTGACAATTGTGAATGATCACTCCCAGACAATGTGGGTTAATCTGATGACACGAAAAATGGAGGTACCGATGATAATGGAACGTTTTTTTGCTATGGTCAAAAATCAATTTGGAACCTCTATTAAAATTGTAAGAGCGGATAATGGAACAGAGTTTTTTCCTTTAAGAACATATTTCTATGACCATGGTATTTTATTCCAAACGTCATGTGTTCGGACACCCCAGCAAAATGGTCGGGTTGAAAGAAAACAACGACATATTTTGAATGTGGCTCGCGCTTTGTGATTTCAGGTGAATCTTCCTATTTGTTTTTGGAGAGAGTGTATTTTGATTGATTGCTATTTAATCAACCGGACCCCATCCTTGGTAAATGATGGAAAAACCCCATTTGAGCTTGTATATGGTAAGAGTTTATCTTATGATCATATTAAAGTTTTTGGATATCTATGGTGTGTACGTTTTACAACCACAAATAAATTTTAAAATCGGGGAAAGAAGTGTCTCTTTTTGGGGGTATTCTTATACTCAACGGGACTGGAAAGTTTTGGACATTGAAACTCAAAAATAATTTGTTTCATGTGATGTCCGTTTTGAGCAGCAAGTCTTTCCATATGCCGATTTACATGCTGTTGACTTAAGTAGTAACAACAGTAGTGGAGATGGGACATATTTTTGGCCCTATATTCATGAAGACGATGAGGCTGATTTCGGGCTAATCAGCACTCCTTATAGACTTAAGCCTATGATCAGTGTGCCACATGCTCACATTCACGCATGTCGGGCTATGACAAAGAAGTTGCTCCAGAGAATACTTTTACTGAAAAGAGGGGTGCCATAGTGCCAGGTGTCCATGCACCTATACCAAATACCCAAAATAGATCAAATCATGTTCCAGCCAACATTTCCTTGCCACCGGGATGTGGTCTACGACGTAAAATGCCATGAGTCTGCAGACTCCAAGACTACGTGCAGTGTTATGCGGCAAAAATAGACCCACACAATTTCACCTCTCCATCCGTGTCTTCAGGTACTCCGTATCTCTTAGCTTGTTATGTTAATTATGACGCTTACTTGGTACACCATCAAACTTTTCTTGCAGCACTTTCACAGGAAAAGGAGTCTATATCCTATCAAGATGCGGTCCGTGATTCACGTTGGCGGGAAGCCATGCGACGTGAGAGAGATGCTTTGGAAACAAATGGGACGTGGACTATGGCTGATTTACCTAGACACAAGAAACCCATTCATTATTTCACTGTAAGTGGGTTTAGAAAATTAAATATAATAATGACGGCACTATTGAACGTTTTAAAGCTCAACTTGTGGTGTGTGGAAACCGTCAAGTTGAGGGTACAGATTATCATTAAACCTTTGTGTTGGTTGCCAAAATGACGACCGTGAGAACTCTTCTTGCTATAGTGGCCTCCAAAAATTGGGAACTCCATCAAATGGATGTGGACAATGCATTTTTGCCGTTAGAGCGTTCCTTGTATGGGCTATGCCAATCACCAAGATGTTGGTTTTCTCGACTGAGTACTTCTTTATTGTCTTATGGCTTCACTCGTTCTTATGCCAATTATATTCTTTATTTACTCCAACAAAAATGGAGAATTTTGTTTGCATTCTTGTTTATGAGGATGATTTACTTATTGCTAGAAATAATCACTCTCTTATTATTTCTATTAAGAGAGTGATTAATAGAAATACACGCTGTTTTCCTACCAAGGATCTTGGACAGCTCAAGTATTTTTTGGGTTTAGAGGTTGCTCGTAGTCTCACTGGAATTTTTCTGTGTCAGCGAAAATACACTTTGTATCTTTTGGAGGAGCTAGGCTTGATTGGGAGTAAACCTATAGACTTTCCTATTGAGCAAAATCACAAGTTCGCAATTTCTCAAAGTCATCCAGATTTTTCCTCACCCAGATCATTATAGGCGGGTCATTGGTAAATTGATATACTAAACTTTGACTCGTCCTAAGTTAAGTTATTGTGTGCATATTCTGGCTCAATTTATGCAATCCCCCCGCCCCCCCGCATAGAACATTGGGATGTTGTACTTCGTTTTCTTCGATATCTTAAGAGTAACAAGGGGCAAGACATCTTACTTCGCGCAAACTCTGACCTACATCTACAGGGGTATTATGATTCAAATTGGGCAGCCCGCCTTATTAGCCGTCGTTCTCTTACTGGTTACATTGTCATGTTAGGTGAATCTTCGATATCCTAAAAGACCAAGAAGCAGCCCACTATTTCCTGATCTTCCGCTGAAGCAGAATATAGATCTATGACAACTGTTGGGTGTGAACTTTTGGCTTAAAAGTCTTCTACGCTCTCTTGGTATCTCACATTTTCGGCCCATGGATGTTTTTTGTGATAATCAAGCAGCACTTCGATCATATTGCATTTAATCCAGTCTTCCATGAACGCACAAAACAGATAGATTGTAATTTTGTGCGCGATCTCATTCACAATGGTGTTATTTCCACTCAACATCTTTCAACATCCATTCAACTTGCAGACATATTCACTAAACCCCTTGGTGTTTACCAATTTTATTTACTCATGTCCAAGTTGGGCGTTCACACTCCGACCACTCCAACGGGGGTACGAATATTCACCTATATTTTTAGGCTACACTATATTTATTGTGTATATATCACTTCCTATTTTATCTAATGTATTTATAATATAGAGAATAAATAGGAAAAGTAGTTGCCTTTCTTAGATTGACACAAAATTGTATATATTCATGTTTCTTTCTTTGTGAATGAGATAGAAGAGTATTGCTTCTCTGAAATCAATTCTTTTTTCCTTTATTTTATTCACAATATATTACATAATACTTGTTTCTTTAATTTTTTTAAAGTTTCTTTAATATATATATATATATATATATATATATATATATATATATATATGCGCGCTCTTTGCACATTAGAAAATTAATTGAATTTTTTATACGTAATTATTTTTATACAAAGTATCTGTTGGGTTATTATTGGAGTTGCACACGGGAACTAAAGTTTTTCATTTTGTTCTGTTTTGGAGTTGGGATTAAGTGTGGTATATAATTAATTTTTTTAATTATATACTGGGTATATGTGTATTTTTTTTACTTGTGTAATCATCCGTATATGTGCATATATAAAATTATAAATGTATTATGTAAGAGAAAATATGGTATCTGTACTTCGTATGTACTTGTATATAGAGATTTTTCATGTCTCTTAGTACGTCCTGACAAGTCACTAAGTCACAACCAAAAAGCAGAACAAATTACTATTGGAACTTAGATCAAACTTGCCGTCAAATTAAAAAAAAAAACACGTAGTAAATAACTTACTCCGTATAATCTATGGCATTTTAATTTTTAATGCCCGTTAATATTTCCCTTCCACATTCGTTCTATATTTTTCTTCATCGATTACACGTACCATTTCCGTTTCTTCAAAGTTCAAAATTCTCTATACGATACCTCCAATTTTTTTTTGCGTGTCATACGTAGTACGTAGTCGGTAGTACGTACGTAGTACTTTGCATTATTTTTTGCTATTTTGATCTCAAGATTAGAGTCTTATTTATGTTGTGTTCCATCCCGTTGTTTCCTCTGTCCGAACTAGATGAAGTGTTGGAAAATATTCCATACCCCTGTACCATTTATATAATCTAATATATTTTGGTGATATTTATGTCTTACCGTTAAGTTTGTCATATGACAGATTTGATCCATGTATTTATGTATTGTTAACATATGAATATATGATGGACATGTTTTAACATTAAATAATACATAATAATCAAATACTTTCTTAGTAAGGCATCGAAAGTTTCCCTGCGGCCGTCTTCCTTGAATAAGGGTTTCTTGATTTTGCCGCCTTGTGTGCGGCTATAGTTTTTAGCCATCCTTTGGTGCGGCGATTAGTTTAGCAGAGAAGGAAAACGTTCGCAGGAATATCGCTAGTCGTATTGTGGCGGCCGATGGAGGAGTTGCGGGAGCCAAGGGAGGGAGAAGGGGAGGCGTCCAGAGGGGTTGAAATTGCGGAGCAAACGAAGGTTGCTCGTCAGGGGATCAATCGAGCGACGGGCGGGCCGGGAGCCGTGCCTTGCTCGTGTCAACAATCATAACGATGGTCCGGCCTCCTTCTGAATCACCGCCAAGGGTTGAACGAGGTGCTAGGGTTCAAGATATTTATTTTGCTTATTTAGTTTTTTTTTTTCATGTTTCGTCCTCATCCTATTAGTTTTTATTATTTTGTCATTTGGTTTCTTGTTACCGTCTTTGTTTTTCCTTTGATTGATGTAATGATCCTAAAACTTATGATATGAATAGAGGCAAGTTTTCGTCCAAAAAAACATTAAATAATACATAAGGGATCAAATGAGTTTCTCAAGAACACCATATTAAGAGACCCAAGGAGGAGACCGACCTATTCTTAGAGAATCTACACATCCATGGCTATGACTTCATCATCTTCTACAATAATACAATCAAAGTTTGGTTTCTTCCCGACCGGTTAATGTTCTTCTATGTGCTTGATTCTATGAAATTTATCATCTTTGTGCGATTATATCCTTAATTGGGACTAATTTTCTTAACCGCAAGATTATATCACTACGTACTAAAGAAAGTTTCACCCAAATTTTATCAATTTTAGAGTATAAGTCAGAAGTAATTTGAATCATTTGATAGATGAGTGCCTATGTATGACAGGACCACAGGAGTCCAAAATTTATAGAGGCTAGGTACGAAAGAAGCTTAAATTAATGATAGACCAATACCCAAAGCTTATTACGTATAGACGTATAGTACGTAGTATTTTTTTTTTAATCATCGAAACAGACCTCTATTCATATCAAAAGATTCAGGATCATTACATCACGCAAAGGGAAAATAAAACCGACACCAACTGAAACTCTAACAACTACAATTGTAACTCTATGATGAGACTTTGAGACGGTCACCCCTGAAAGAGCAACACGAATCGTTAACCTTGTAGTGGGCTTGACACAGCCAAACATGTTCCCATAGATCCAACCATACCCAATGACATAAAGAGAGGCTAAGAACTCAAACAAATTGTCAAAACCAACAACAAAGATGAACACAAGAAAACAAATGTCAAACAGATAAAAATTACTAGGAAAACTTTCAGACTCTAGCACCTCGTACAACCCATGGTAGTGGTTCAGGCGGAGGTCGGACCGTCGCTCGATTGATACCCACTTTCAGTAGCGTACCCACCGTATGACCCAAATCCATGTCATCGAATGGAGCGTTCAGCCTCTCCATGCTAACCATGTCCCGACTATGTAGCACTGATACCAGTACGCGGAAACGCGGAAACGGGTACGGGGATACGTCAAAACCAAAAAAGTAGGATACGGATACGGGACCATATTTATAAATATTAAAAGTTATGGGGTGTATTTAAAAATATTAAAAGTTATAGGGGTCTATTTATAAATATTAAAAATAGTTTTTTTACAATACACACACACACACACACACATATATAATATCCTATGATGTCTACTCATTCATTGCATTGAAGCATTTTCCTTTTTCAAGATACTTAGTAATAAATTCATAATATTTCTCATATACACTAGTGCATCTCGAAATATAAATGTAGTCAATAAGTCATTAATTTAAAATGAGAAATAAGTCTAACAACTACAATCTTGAAATTAAAAGTGCAAGTACCCAATTCGGAGTATGAGTTAATGACTTAATTCGGATATAGCCATATAGGCCCATTATTTGATTACCAAGTAAAATGTAGTTTTAGATTTTCATTTTTTTAGAATTTTATTAAGTAAATTTTGAGATTTTTTTTAAAAGTTGATACGGGTATCCGTCAGGATACGAGTATCGGAAACTTTCAAAAAATTACAAAAACAAAAAAATGGAATCTTTTAAAAATTGCAGATACGGCCCGGGAACGAACGGTACAGGTATCCTAGAGTATCGGATACGGGAACGTATCGGATACGCCGATACGCTACCCTAGGGAAGTATCCGTGCTTCATAGTGTCCCGATCATCCCTACGTCTCTCTCGCTTCTTCCACCATCTTCTCGCTGTCACGATCATCCATCCCGATCTACGTCCAAACCACGGCAATCCGGCGCAGAGCTGCGTCGATTGAAAGAAAACGCCGCACCAGGGTGGCGAAGTAAAAACCCTACGCGAGAGATCTCGTTAGGGAAACATTGACCGAACTTCGATCAAGAAAGATCGAAGTCGGAAATTACCTAGCAACACGAGCCGCCGATTTCTAAAACTCGATCTTGGAGACGTATAGTACGTAGTATTAAAAGTTAAAATTAATTAAACAACACGTTTACCAAACAGATTGAACTTATTCTATTTCACATCTTAAACAATAAGTCAATCATGGCATGGACTAGCCAGATATGCTAGAGAAAGGCGTAGCTAGGTCGGAGGAAATGTATATCATATAGCCGGCTATACGTCCGGCACCGTACGTCCGTATAGTCGGTGACAAATTTGTAATTTTGATGAAAATTGTGGTTTCTCTTAAATGGACATTTATGCAATTTTGATGAGCATCAAGTCTGTTCTTTTGAATATTAGGAGTTTAACAATGAAATTTATGCAATTTTGTTTTATTTTCAATTTCTTTTTATTATTTTTTTGTTTATAAAAAATTCTTAAATTAAGTTTATAATCAATTTCAATTAATTTCAAATATGTGAATCTAATGTACTATTATACATTTCAAATGTGAAACATTTTAAAATGATCATAAAGAAATACCAAATGAACATACACAACTTGCAAAATGAGTAGTAAAAAGTTCAAAAGCTCATTTGTGTATGCTCATTCATTTTGGGCGTTAATACTCATTTGAGTTTAACATAAAACTCATTTTCAATGTGCTCAATATTAATTTGTGTGAGTTCATTTCTATAGGCGTATACCCATTTGAGTTTAATATAAAACTCATTTGAGATCAAATGAGCATACATAACCCACAAAATGAATATATAAAAAATTCAAAAATTCATTTATGTATGCTCATTGATTTTGAATTTTATACTCATTTAAGTTTAACATAAAAATATAAAACTCATTTCTAATGTGTCCAACCCTTTTTCAATGATAATCGGTATTGCACACATGGGTTAATTTCCCCACTTCAGCAACACTGCCTTCTCACAATAGTGGAGTCAAACCCCCAATTAAGAAGTTCAACAGGCAGATCCAGAAGGTATAGAGAGGAGTCACCAAAAACAGGTTATGGTTTTTTTTAAAGTTAAATTATTATTTTTTAATTGAAGAAGAACCAATAGAAAGTACAAATTGAAAGAAATAAAAACAAAAACGAGCATGAAGCAAAAATACAAGCAAACCAACCCTAAGTACATAAACATCACCTTCCCTAAATCTCCCTCCACTCTCATCCCAAACAAGTTTGGGATCTTGTCCTCATGAGATGCGATCGTTGATGCTTTTTCCTGTATATCTTAATTTGCGTGTTAAGATTCTGTGTAGGCAAGCAGTTGTCCAATGTGACCAACTAGCTTTGCTACAAATATTCTGATTTGTATCACTGTCCCATAGATCATCCACAAATGAACATGTTATGGTTTAAATGTTTAATTTATAGTTTTTACAATTATCCTAACTCACACCAAGAATTACTCAATTCACATAAGCAGGTATGAAGAATCTCATACCAGGCACAACCCAATACGCAGCCGCCATTCACAAATCACAAGTCCAGGTACTACAGAAATTCAAACAAACAAAAGTCAAGAAATGATTTTGATTCAGGGATTCGCTATCTGGAACTACGAAGCGATGTTCATCGAAGAAGCAGGTGAGAATCTTCTGGTACGAGGAGAAGAAGCACAAAAGCCCAAAAGGCTGACTGTATCGTGCGCACGATATAGCCGGCTGTAGGATGTATTTTACCTAGGTCGGACTGGGGAATTAAAAGCAAAGAAAATCGAGATATATGAGGAAGAAAAGAAAAAGTAAAGGGGGTTAATTAATTAATTAAAAGTAATTGAAGTTTTGTCATAAATGATAAATCTGGATGGTATAATTACATATCGAACGCCTTAAACTAATGAGTAAAAAATAATTACATATCGAACGACCATCATTTACATGTTTTGATTCTTTTGGTGTCCGGACTATCGGACATATAGGAAGGAACGATTTGGTCGAGGGATTTCGGTAGAAAAGGAAATGGATGATTTTTTTAAGAGTAAAAGGTCAGATTGGTTTTTGAAGTTGCATAAAAAGGGTCAAATAAGTTCTTATATAGAAGGCTCTGTCCGGCCGTCGCCATTTGGGACAGTTCCTGGTGGAATTTTTTGATGACTTTTTTTTAACATCTTATTCATTAAGTCTAGTTTACTCATACCAAATTTCAGTTAAAACTTCAATCGGAAAGACATTCAAATGAATTCTTGAAGATAACTGTGTAGTTAAAAGCGCAGTTATCTTCAAGAATTCATTTGAATGCCTTTCCGATTGAAGTTTTAGCTGAAATTTGGTATGACTAAACTAGACTTAATGAATAACATGCTCACAAAATTTCATCAAAAAAATCCACCGGGAACCGCCCCAAATGGCAACGACCGGACAGTAAGGACTTATTTGACCCTTTTTATGCAATTTCGAGGACCAATCTGACCCTTTACTCATTTTTTTACTTTATTAATTTATCTAAATTTGTTAATTTTAGACTACAAATAACTATACAGTCAATTAGACCATGTATTTTTATATTACGTGTCTACGTATAATACCGAGCATTTGTCTTCACTCTGTTTCACTTTTTTTGAATCTAAAAAATATTTTAAAATTGAATATGACCCTTCCACGTATATATTATGTAAAAAATGATGTTTGTACTCACTCTTATACCCACTTTTGTACCCACCTATGTTTGTGAAGTGTTTCTTTTGTCTGTGAACCCCAGTTCACAGACAATATTTTGCACAAACAAAATATTATCTGTGAATCGGGTTCACAGGAAAAAGCACTTCACGAACATGATGGGTATAAGGTGTGTATAAGAGTGACATCAAGCATTGTTGATATTTTGTAGGAGGGCTGGAATTTCACACTCCATCCGTTCCAAAAACAACTTCACAGTTTGACAATCACACAGATTAATAAAATGAATTTGACTTTATTGTTGCGTGCACTGTTTTGCACTGTTCAAACACTGTTTGACACTGTTTGACACTGTTTTGATGTAAATAATTTGTCAAATAAGTAAAGTATTGAAGTGTGAAGTTAACTTAGGGACATCTATTTAAGGAAAGTGGGAAGTTTTTGGGACGGAGGTAGTATTTGATTAAGCATTTCGTACCACGTATATATTTTATACACCGTAGTTAGTAAACATATGTATACTGCGTATATGGATGCTCCTTGCACATGAGAAAATTTTGTGTATTTAATTTTATCCGTAGTATATGTGTGGGTACGTTATTGTAGTTGCATACTTGCACATGAGAAAGTTTATCGTTTTTGTTACTTTCTGGACTTAATATTATTAAGAAAGTTATTGTCGTTTAACTTTCTTACACACACATATATCAAGTTAATATTAAGTTATTGTTTAGCTTTTTACACACACATGTATATATCATATATGCATGCATTTAAAAAGCTAAGGAAAAGAAAATTACGACCATCAATTTATATGTACGTCTATCAATCCGATAGATATGATACAATAGTACCAGTCCCAATCCAATCACACAAATGTACGTTAAATTAATGATCATTTGAATTACAAAAAAAATTATTGTTACACATTTTTTGTACACATACTCGTGTCTGTGAAGTGTTTTTTTTGTCTTTATACAGACACAGCGTATTTCACAGACACTTCAAATACGTTGTGTTTGTATAAAGACAAAAAACATTTCACAAACACGAATGTGTAAGTGTGTGTACAAAAATGTGTACCTGAAGCCTGATGGTTTGAATTAAGCTAGACAATTGCATGTCATATATCTTCGGTCTTTGCATTAGGACTTCTTCTCGTACGGAGTATTACACAATAATTTTAGAAATTATACCACAAAAATTAAACACTGCACTACGAAAAAGGGCAGGAGAGTAATTTCATATGCCTAAAAGAGTAATTTTCCCAAATGTTTCAATTATGAGAAATTGTAATTTCATCATTACTTGATACCTAGTACGAAGTATTACCCAAGAATAATCCAAATCAAACTAGTAAATTGATAATAACAGGTGAAAGTAAATAGATTGTCTATGTTGAAAGTGTTACAAAATATTTTTACATCTGAATATCAAACTAACTAGAAGAAGAAATAAATGGAGTTTACTATGTGCAATTCGAATTTTCATTTGTGAAAGTAAATATGTCAAAATTGTTTCCTTTTCGATTACAGCACAAATCTCCTTTATAGATTTAGGGAAAAGGTGCAAATAGACCCATGTACTAACAAAAAAAGGTCAAATAAGCCCTTATTTAGGAGGTTCTGTCCGGACGTCATCATTTGGGGTGGTTCCTGGTGGAATTTTTTGATGAAATTTTTTGAGCATCTTATTCATCAAGTTTAGTTTACTCATACCAAATTTCAGCTAAAACTTCAATCGGGAAGACATTCAAATAAATTCTTGAAAATAACTGCGCAGTTAGAAGCGCATTTATCTTCAAGAATTCATTTGAATGCCTTCCCGATTGAAGTTTTAGCCGAAATTTGGTATGAGTAAACTAGACTTGATGAATAAGATGCTCAAAAAATTTCATCAAAAAATTTCACCGGGAACCACCCCAAATGGCGACGGCCGGACAGAGCCTCCTAAATAAGGGCTTATTTGACCTTTTTTGGTTAGTACATGGGCCTATTTGCACCTTTTCCCATAGATTTATCCACTCATCTCGCAATCCCATTTCACAAATTTGTCTTGACAAGTTCACGGTGAAGGAGGCCATTTCAACGGAATATGTTGCAAATGGTAACATCAATAGTAACTGATAGAATATATAGGCTTGAATTCACGACCATATACTAACAAGACACTACTATTATAGTAGACCCAATTGCAACAACCATAAAGGCCCAATAGACCGAAGGATTAATATAGCTTCATTTAAGCTAATGAAGTACTAGCAAAGATAATGAAGTGGGCTATATGGGTCATAAGCTTTATGGGCTCTCAATCCTCTTAATATCAGTTTGTTTACTTTCTTGAATGAGGCCCATTGGGAAAAGCCCGATTGTAGGCAGTGGTCATGCGGACTTGCCGACTTGGTAAAGACAGAAGACGTAACTAGAATTGCTTCTCTTCCTGTGATCTCATCTACCCGATAAATTTTGATTTGGAAAATACCCAGAATGACTTCCAAAGATATTGATTTCATTCAATAAACGGTCAAAGGCAAAAAAAGAAGAAGTAAAAAGTAAGTATTAAAGGAACACTAATGGCGGAGCCGAAGAGCACCTTGGAATCTGTTAGGAAATGGGTCGTCGAGCACAAGCTTCGAACCGTTGGTAATAATCTGGTTTTCGTTAAATATAATAATGATTCGGTTTTCTATTTTGTTTAATTGTTCTGATATTGATTTATTTAAATGTGTTTCTTCTTCTTCTTTTTTATGTTTGATTGTCGATTGAATTGCTGTTGAAGGTTGTTTATGGCTGAGTGGAATAGCGGGTTCGATTGCATACAATTGGTCACAACCTAATATGAAAACCAGCGTCAAGATCATTCATGCTAGGTATGGCTCTCCCTAAAATTCCACCTGCTCCTTTTACACGGATGAACTTTGCTGATTTTTATGATCTTTTCTCCTCAATTAACTCTAGAACGGGAGTGATAAATGCCTGATTTTTTCTACAATGCGTTGATAAAATACAAATACAATATGGATGCTAAGCAACTCCAGTAGATATAGCCAATAGCTGAAGAAGGAATTGGAAGAAGTGGAAGAACACTTCACCTTATAGATTGTCGCTTTCATTCATGAAATACTTCTTTCTTATTCAAGTAATCCTTTGTTCCAAGTAATGAATTCACCTCCTTTGCGCAAAATTGTGCTACAAATATGCTGTCTGATTGTTTTTATATATGCAATGTGTGGTAAATTGTCGGAAAGTTGCCGATCATTGAAGTAGTACTATTCCATTTCTTTCCATAAATTACATTTTGGCCATTTTATTCGTCCCCCATTCCCCACCTTAGTTACACGCCTCATATGTAATCCATTGGTGCTTTGGTGGAACTAGAAGTGGCAATGTCCGGTATAACCGGCTGTACCATGCTTTAATGAAACCGGTGGCAGTTTATTTTTAGAAGCTTGAAGTTAAACATCACTAAATGTGGACAGATGTGCCCCAACTCCCTTTTTAATCCGGAGCACTTGACAACCTGTCATTACAATTTACCTCCCATTCTTGGTTATTAAATTACAGTGATTCATATTTCTAAATTCTTGCTTTGTTTTGCCTAATATTATCCATCAAACTTGATCCTGGTCTGGTTGATTAGTAATCTTACACTACAGACCAGTTTCAAGGTCAAACTGGTAACATGTGTTCTTAATACGTCGTATAGTCTTTTTGGTGGATGAGGTATGCCACCTCTATGCTGCCAGTTTGCAACATTCATGATGCTCTTGTTTCTCACTTACTTTCTCTCTGTATATTTCTATATACTTTAAAATTTTCAATAGTCCACATATGATTAAGTACCTTAGTTATTAACAAAATAATATATACATATAAATTTCAGTGCACAGTGGAGGAGCCAAAATTTTCATATAAGAAGGCCAAAGCTTGAAAATTTTGTATTGGGGATCATAGATTCAAATTTGAACTTGTATAGTTCATATATATGTGTATGTGCACCCACACTACAAAAGGGAAGCTGCGGCCCCCTCCAGCCCTCCAACACTAAGTGCACACGTTTAATGGACCATGCTCAGCATAGAATGTTCATAAACTATTGCATTTAAATCTAACAGTTGAAATAGAGTCCTATGAAAGGACACTTTTTGTGGTACCTATTGAAACCAGACCTATATACGGAGTATAGGGCATAGCAGTGGAGCAGTTGTTGATGCAATGTATATGTATCCCCTCCCCCTCTTATTTTTATCACTCAGACAACACATTAGTAAATGGATGCATTTGTTGCTTGTCGGATCAGGTTGCATGCTCAAGCACTCACACTTGCTGCTTTGTCCGGGGCTGCACTTGTCGAGTACTATGATCACAAATCGGGTGCTAAGGCAGAGCGTGTTGCCAACTATCTCAAAGATTGAATCTTTTACACTTCAAGGGATGCATACTTTCTTGCAAGTTTGTTTAGATTGTGCCTAGCTGTAGCTTAATAATTACCATCATCATACTTCCCTTCATCCACAGGGTCTACTGTTCTGCCTAACCCCTTGAGGTGTTATTGAAAGGAAGGCAGTTATTATTTTTGATAATCAAGTCTTTTCATTTTTTTGAAAGTTCAATTTGTGCTCTACTGCAACAGTTTGGATAACGTGTATGTGTATGAATTGTCTAAAATAATCGGAGTATATGATCATATTTTGAGGGAGTTTCTTGACCAAAAAAAAATATTTTGAGGGAGTTCTTATGGCAAATTGGCACCTGCTAATCCAATATAATCAGAGTATACAAATAATAAAGTATATGACCAATTATACGACCGTATATAATCGGGGTATTTGATTGTATATGATCGGAGTATGAGAAATTGTGAATGTATGTGATCGGAGATTCGGAGTATACGAGCACCCCCTCATGGCCTCATGTGGTTCAAACTTCAAAGGATTGAAAAGGTGACAGTAAGGACGGATATGAAAGAACTCCATAATTCCTTACGTAGTTCCATGACATGTATACTATGGAGTACGTACATAATTTAGTTTAGATCCATGACTTCAGACATAATGTCATGAGGAGTTCCAACTTCCAAACATTAGATCGATCGGTATTCGAAGGCATAAAAACATTTAAGTCTGACATTCAAATATTTCTTCAACAGAAAATGAGGTTATAAAAACCTGAAACGATGTTCTTATATCCGTTTTACATGCTGGCCATAAACAATATTGTATACATGAACACATAATTATGTGTAAATGACAAATTAAAAAGTACTATTAGTAATAGAATTATAACTATTCCCTTGCATCATATAAATATAGAACATAAAAAGTTCTGATTAAGACACAATTGTTACCTTATTTTATAAGCTCCTTACTTGATATGTATATTTAAGGCTAAAGGGTCAAATAGGCCCTTGAACAGACTTAAAGTGTTCAATTGGCCCCTTATATAGGAGGTTCTGCCCGGCCATCGCCAATTGGGGCGGTTCCCAGTGGATATTTTTGATGATTTTTTTTGAGAATCTTCTTCATTAAGTCTAGTTTACTCATACCAAATTTCAGCTAAAAATTCAACCGGGAAAGTAGTCAAATGATTTTTTGAAAACAACTGTGAAGTTAAACAGCGCAGTACATTTCAGAAAATCATTTGACTGCCTTCCCGGTTGAATTTTTAGCTCAAATTTGGTATGGGTAAACTAGACTTAATGAAGAAGATTCTCAGAAAATCTCATCAAAAAATTCCACCGGGAACCGCCCCA
The DNA here is from genome assembly GCA_945859915.1 of Cuscuta epithymum. Lineage (NCBI taxonomy): Eukaryota > Viridiplantae > Streptophyta > Magnoliopsida > Solanales > Convolvulaceae > Cuscuta > Cuscuta epithymum. The sequence continues at coordinate 240,823 of CAMAPF010001024.1, forward strand.
ATTAGCGACGGCCGGGCAGAACCTCCTATATAAGGGGCTAATTGAACACTTCAAGTAAGTTCAAGGGCCTATTTGAACTTTTAGCCGTATATTTAATTATGCAAGTTCAAATTTTAAAGCCATAGTAGGCGTAACTTTAAGGGCTCGTTTGGTAGTTTACATGTTAAATCTTCGTCCGCGGAATGATTGTATGTATTGTTTAGGGAAACAATTACTTTGCATGTAAATAGATTACGTTTTTTTAGTTATATGTGTAATTTATTTTTAATGTGCACGTAAAGGCGTTGCAGTGCTTTATAAAAAAGCATACAAAATAATTTACCACCCTTTCGCCATGTAAAATAGTTTACATAGCGAAGTGCGAAGTGCTTTTAAAAAGTAGTGGCCTACAGTTTACGTTAAATAATTCAACCAAACAGTTAAACCTCTTACATCCTTACACTTTGCATGCGAAGTAATTATTTTACCCATACCAAACACGCTATTAAGGTAAAAGTTATAAGCACGCCTTTTTGAAATGTATAGAAAGCGTACACCTTTTATGTACACGCTATTCGTACACAATTTGGTACGCACACAATTTAAAAACTTGATATATACGCGAAATGTGTTTAATTATCTAAGGAAACTTCCTTTTGTAGATGCTATTTGTTCACATTTTCATATATACACAAGCAACTAGTAAAAAATGAAATTCAGCATACATCTATATTTTTTATTTTCAAATGTGTACTTGCACTTACTAGGTCTATAAAAGTCTGTGTGATAGCACTGAAATAAATTGAATCAGCTGATTCTGTTGAAATTCATGAAGTTCTAACTGAAACACTGAACTAGTTGAAGCAAAGAAGAGATTATATAAAACAATAACTAAAATGGTCTATACAGTAACTTTATTCAATTTAATAGAAAAACAACTTCATTGTTATTTATTTTGATTAGTACACAATTTAACACGCGAAAACAAAAATTACTCTACAAATGATAAGATGATAAAAATAAAATGTCGAATAAGGTTTAGAGCTCGTTTGGTAGCATGAAAATCGGCTTATTTGGTTGATTCTGCTGAAATTTATAAAGTTCTTACTTAAGTGGCTGCATTGGCTGCATCTGCTGATTTAAGAAAAAATTATTTTTAAAATATATTTTATTAATAAAATAAAGAAAAAATTTTACGTAGTATGTAAAAATAGATAAAATGGTCATATATAGTAACTTCAACCAATACAACTAGAAAAGTAAGTGTATCCTTACTTTTTTCTGCTTATTACGTGATCCAACCCATGAAATAAAAAATTAGTTTTTGTTGAAACTGCTCTGATAATGTAGGTTTAATCAGTTCATCGTCTCCCGCGCTGAGCTATGTGCAGCTATTAATTTACAAAAATTCGAATCCGTCCCTTCAGTCGCAATTCGAAACCCGCCACCGGAAGTCATGAAACTGCCGCAACTCGCAACCCGCCACCGGAAGTCATGAAAACTGCCGCAATTCGAAACCCGCCACCGGAAGTCATGAAAACTGCCGCAACTCGAAACCCGCCACCAGCTCCTCTGCTTACTGATACAGACATAATCCAGCTAGCGCAACTCTACCACCCCAACTCATCTACTCCCCTTCCTCCGTTCATCCTCAGCGAAGCCTCCCACGAGACGCTCCTCTCCTACCTCCACGCACGCGCCGCCTCTCCTAACTCATCAGTATCCGTCTCCGAGTACGTCTCCGCCCTTCTCTCTCTCACCCAACTCAATCCTTCTCTTTTATCTCTAACATCCGCCCTTATCCTTTCCTATACTTCTCTTTTCTGCTCCCATAAAATTCCCCACGACAGACATTCCCTTTATACTGTCCAGCTCTTCTCCTCCCACCTTGACTGCATTCCATTTCCAGATTTGGCCTCCATCATCGACACAATTCTGTGCTATGTCCACCAAATTACCAATTCTGATGATTCCCACATTCTAATTCTTTTGTCGAATTGCCTTCGATTGGTAAAAACGTCCAGTGAAGTGGATAAACCTATCCATTATTTTAATTCTGCTGTCGATAAAATGCTTAGTTTTAACTGGGGAAATGTTTTTATGTTGAAAATGGTGGAAATTTTAAGCGATTTTCCCCTTCTCTATAAAGATAAGGAAAGGGACTTTTTGGATAAAGTCTTCAGTGGGATGAAAATTGTGGAGATACAAGACCTGCCCGGGCTTGTTTATCAGTTGCTTGTATTAGCATCAAAAGGCTTCGGGAAGAGGGAAGTGGTTGAAGGTATCGTGATGCACTTTGGGGAGAACTTAGCAGGGAAGTGGGGCTCTATAGGTCGGCAAGTTGAAGGAACAGTGTTGCTTCATGTGAACTTTGCAGTCAAACAAGACCCTTCTTTGGGCCAAGAAGTTTTGGCGCTCGTCAGATCAGATTGTGGTGCGTTTAACCATTTTGCTGTTGCGGTTTTGTTGTCAGTTTCTAGGATTAGAAGGTTCACTGAGCGCACAATGGGAGTTCTGAAAACAGCTTTGTTTGCCTCTTATAAAGACTCCAGATTTGCTCTGTAAGTCTTACTACATTTACCCCCCACTAGGGTGTGCTTACTTCATATTGTTAGTCTAGTAAAGGCACAGTTACTGTAACCTCTGGTCAAACATATAAAATAACACACTTTCTATTTTGTGATTTGATAAAGTGTGAGGAACTTTGTTATACACCGTACCATCAACTTTCATAATTTTTACACAAGCCCCTTCAGCAAAACTGCAATTTAAGTTGAAAGATTTCGAGCACACATATTATGCAGTTTTACTCTTTACCAAGTGCTGGAAGATAGACTTCTTATAGTAGTTGTAAAAAAATGTTTACATTAACAACTGTATCATGAAAACTTCCTTAAATGGGCGGTACATTGATGTCAATATGTCATAACTAAGCATTTAAGCTCCTATTGGATTTTTGGTAAGTGAGAAAAGTTGTGATTGTGTGCTCTTGCATTATATAATTTGCTCCAAAGTCTTGTCTTATAAATCTTTGTTATATTTCAGGGGTTGCAAATGGCTGTCAGGTGATTTAAAGGAGGAGTATTTAAAGACGGCTAGAGTGATGGAGAAAGCATTGCTTAGAACTGTAAATTATCCTTGCTTTTCAATGAGCATATATCTAGTCATGCATTCCTTGGCATGTCTCTGTTATATGAAGATTTAAGAACACAATGCAAGATCATTTGCCTCAATGTTATTTGGCCATTATAAGCAGCGACTATTGGGTTGTTGATCAGAAAAGAAAGGTTCTTAATAATTAGTCAGTTATGGTAGGTCCAGGAGTTCAACATATGACTATTTGATGCCACTAATTATATAGAATTTGCAGTCTAATTACAGATATGGTCCAGGAGTCTATTTATTGATGCTTGAAGAATTTCTGATTTGTCATTTATCACCTTAATGCATCATGCCTTCCCTATTTCTGACATGTTCAATGCTGACTTGTCTTTGAAGTTGCCACTGTATATGAAATCATAGAAAAGTAAAACATTTGGTTTTCATCTTTGCAGGTTAATGATAGCAACGGTGGAGGAGAGCATGTGGTGCCCAGCATTGTACAACTTGGGTTTTTGTTGCTTGAAGGGGTTGAAGAAGGAAACCATAAAGACTTTAACAAGTTAGATGGAATTATGGGTCCTGAGGAACTATTTAATGAGATTCTCAGAAGTTTATTTGAAATTCATGATATGTCTAGAAATGAGGTGAGTAAACATATTTGTATGGGAACTATCATAGTTATGCTTTATTTGAATGAAAAATTTATCACCCCAAATGCTCTCATGCTCTTGCTCCATTTTACGCACATACAATTAGTGTTTGTAGAGTGAATAAGAGATGCTCTTTAGATAATTGAGCTAATTAAAATGTTGCAGATAATTGAGCAATGCAAACTTCGCATTCTGTCTTTGAATCCTGAACAAGGCCTTCTGATCATAAGGTGGTTGTGCTTGGTAGTTTAATGTCTTAGCATTTTGCTATAGCTGTTTTATTTATTTATTTATTATTATTATTATTATTATTATTATTATTATTATTTTGTAGATTGATTGCTTGTCTTATCCGGAGGTATTTATATCCGATGTTGGAGCATGTTTCACATCTGAAGGCATTATTGGATTATTATGCATTCATGAATGGCAATGTATCCTCACATTTGGTTACTGCCCTTTTGCCTCTCATCAAACAAAGTCATGATCTCCAGGTATTGCAACTCATAGTTGTGCATACCAGTTTTATTAGTTTTTCTTCAATCTCAAAAGAAATTTCATATCATGCCAATCTGGAAGTTGGAAAATTCAATTCTCAGGAAGGTTCATTGAATCCTAACATGGGCTATAAGGAATATATTATTGAACAGTGATGGTAGCTTATCAATGGCACAGGATTATATCATTCTGGTCTTGCGTAAAGCTATGTTCAGAAGAGAGGAGTCAGTTCGCTACGCAGCAACCAATTCCATTATTGATTTGGTATTGGGAGAAAAACAATCTCAAAGAGATGAGACATTTTCCTTGCAAGAATCAAGCAGTCAAGCTAGTAGTAGCCAGCAGCAGGCTGAAATTGTATGTGCTGCTGGATCTGGTCTATTCTGGGAGCTCAATGGATTGCTGCAGAGATGCCTTTATCAGCAGGTTTAGATTTATCATATCCCTAAATAAATATCATGGACCACATATTTACTATCAGTGTGGAGAATTAAAACTTCATTTTCATTCGTTGCTATTAGGCGAAAGTCAGAGTGATTCTTTACTATGGTCTGGTTAAGCTTGTTTTGGTGGATCCCTTATCGGCTGGCCCTGTTTTCGACTTTCTCTTGCCTCACTTCTTTCAGTTTTACAAGAAGGTAAAAACGTAAATTGTTTAGGCTTATTAACAAAGAGATCTTTTGGTATTATGGCTTGGATGTTGTTGTTGTTGTTTGTATTAACAAGGAGAGAACTTAAACTATCTAGAATACATACAACATGAGCCGGATTTACTCCCCCTTTTGTGTTATTGGTCACATTTTGGTATTATTTTTTTGTATTGTCAGGATGCAGATGTTCAGTTGAATGTCTCCAAATGTGTAAAATCTGAGAGTGGGAAAATTTATATCGAGGAGCCACTGGATTGCCTTCTTTCCTGCATCTCTTGGATTCTTCTTCTCCAGCCACATTGTAAAACCAACCATTCTTCAAATTCATGGGCTTCTTTAGGCTTCTCGCTGACACAGGAGAACGAGGTAGTCGTATTAACAGTTTCTGTTGGCAGATTTGCAGCCATCTATGCTCACATGTTTGTTGTGCACTTATCTCAAACTGCAGCAGGCAGAAAGAGCACGGTCTGCGGAGTCAATGTCGAACGCAATGTCAAACATACGGAAGTTTTTGAGAAAGGGAGACTTTGAAGGTCTATAGTTTAATATCCATAGTTCCATGATAATTAGCTATACTAAGGGGCAAATGTCATTCATAAACATAGCAACAAGTCCTAACATAGCAACAAGTCTTGGTTTCTCAAAATTTGCGTCTCTTTTCCAGTCTATCATGTTAAATGAAGTCCAACTTCATAGGAACTAACTCTTGATTCTTGGTGATTTTTCCATGTTATACCAGGCTTACTAGGTAGAACTAAGGATGCTGGTTCTACTCCTGTAGAAAAAGAAAAACACAAATGCATGTCATTGATTTTGTCAGGGATCATTGAAGTGATGCTCAATATCATCATCAATGAGTTTGGCAAAGCAACCGATGCAGAAAAAATGGATTTGGAGAAGGAGCTGTTTGAGTTTGTTAGAATTCACAATTCATTGAGAAAAAATTTGCATACCACTAGGCAGAGTGGTGGGGTGAAAAGGGGATCCCTGCGCCTTTCAGCTAATGATGGCTCCGAAAGGCTTCATCTCAGTTGCACTATATTGTCTGAGGAAAGAATAGCTCTATTGGCAACCTCTGCGATCTGTCAGCTATTGTATACTGCTCAAGAATCATGGAAGCCTGTGGCCCCCCAAAATCATAGCCAGCCGTCCTCCGAAAAGGATTCAGTTCCACATGCTAACATTTTTTCTTTTGCTTTAGAACTTTGCATGCGCCAACTGAAATCCTACACTTGTGCGGCCAAAGATGACCCAATGAGGATGTTGATCTACGGTGACATCAATCAATTGGGACCCCCATTGCTGAAGATGGCTTGGTTTCTCTTCTCAGCACCAGTTCCTGACAAAGTTAACAAGGGAGCCCGTGGGAAGAAAGGTTTTGATGACAAGAAGGAACACCTCCAATCCGTACTAGCGTGCTTGAAAGAATTGATAAGGATAAATCTTTTCCACCCTGGATATTTGGATCTAATGGATGATCTGGTGTCCATCCCTGTCCCAGGAGATGTTTTAAGAAGTGATGCCAATGATGGTCCAAATGATGAATATGAAGTTGCTACTAATGTGGTTATGAAAAGTGATGAACTATTCATTCAAAAGAGTATACGACCATTGCTTTATGAGCTACTTGTGCATTCTTTCTTCCATGAAGTTGAGGTAAGAGGTGGAGCATTCTTTATGAGCTTTACGACCATTAGTTTTCACATTATTTGTCTACATACATTGGTTAACTCCGCATTCATTTCCCTATTTGCAGGTGCTCTCAGACATTATGGGTTTAATTGCCACTAAATTGCCCGAGGAGGGAAGGAATCGTGTTGGCAATTGGGCAAGGGGCATCTGCAAAAGAAAAAATATATCAAATCCCAAGGTTGCTAAAAGTATTGCCAACCTTGCTTTGACTTTAAGCTCAGCACCTAATGACTTGATTATTGCACAAGAAATGGCTGCCGAGCTCTTGACTGTTGTTGGGAAAGAGTCTAATGATCTGCCAGAGACATCTTATTATATCATTAACACATCTACTAGCGCGGATATTGCATCAACCATACTGCAATTCCTTGATTCAACCATCACTGACGTTGAATGGATCAGCATGAAGCTAAAGGAACGCTCTTGTTCATATAAAAGACACATATCTAGTCAACAATGGGGTGAAAAGGCATCAGAGTTAGTTATTGAAGAAACACTATATTCAAGAGCAGAAGCTGTTGTAAAGGTGGTATCTTTCTTCGTTTTGATGAACCTGGAAGGTAAGGCAAGTTGTACTCAGGGTGCTGTTATTGTATCCCACTTTAATCACTCGACATCATTGCAGTCAATTGTTATTATTTAGTTTTTAAATAACACTGGAGGGAAACAAAATTACAGAAGCCGAGGCAGAAAAGCTTTTGATGTTGGCTGCAAGGTTTTACAAGAATTTAGCTCGGATAACAAAGCTCCACTCTGCTTCCAAAGGCTGCAAGCAACGCTTACCCAGCCTCAAGTTCCAGAAACTTGTGGAAGAAACTTTCAGGCAGTTAACAGCTCCTTTGTACAATTTTGTAGCAGATATGCAAACGGTAAAGAAAAGAAAGAAGTTCTAAATGGATTATGTACTTATGTTGAGCAGATTCACTGAGTGTTTGTTTTGATAGATCTTTTGTTCGTTTTTATTTTCAAATATAGAAGCAGCAAGAGAGTGAAAAAGGCAAAGGAATTGTGAAGAAGATAAAAAGAGAAAACAGATGCATCCCTGACTTGATCTACCAGATAGAAGATTGTGAGAAATATCTTATCCAGCTTAGCAAGGCAAGCAAAGTGAATTTGTTGAGGCATGCAAAGCGCAGCACTTGCAGGGACTTCAAGATACACTTCTCCATGGAACAGGAAAATGGTAGTGATGATAATGAAGTGGTTGCTGAGACTGAATCATCATCAGGTGAAGAAAATGAAGCTGCAGATTTGGGTGCGGTCGATGAAGGAGAAGAAGGGGAACATCTGGCCAATGTGGAGGACTTAGAGTGTGAGGATGAGGAGGTGGAAGAGGAGGCAGAACTAGATGAAGCTGCTCTACACAGGGCAAATAGATCGAAAGCCAGAATTGTGGAAGACTCAGAGGAAGACTGACATAGTGACAAGGTATATATTTGTAGTACTCTCTTAAAGGGAATTATAGTCATTAACATTATATTTTCGTATCATCAGCAGTTCAATTGTTATTACTAGGAATATATCCGTGATGCTTTTGTGAAATATAAGAATATAATGTTCCATGATGTTAAACCATTAAAGCAATTGAGAATGAGAAGGGTTAATGTGGATATAAGTACTTTTTGTGAATGTTATATACTAGTAATATAATCAAATTAAGAGTTAGTAAAATAAGAAAATGCATTAACTAGAAATGGCAAAACTAAATTGCATGATGAAGATGAAGCTTATTGGTATATATATACTAGCCCATAATTTATACTTGGCATTTTTTGAAGTGCCCATAATTTATGCTAATGTCCAATGGTAAAATTGTACTTTAAAACTTTAAAAGTAATAAATTTGTACTAATTCCACCGAATCATATTATGTAAGGACTTTTATCAAATTCAATGTCGACACCTTCCACTCTTGTATGTCGACTTTTTTTACTTGAGATATTTGTAAACGCTAGCACAAAACTACTTAATGTGTATAATTTTAAGTTTGTTAGTTGCATTAGAGATATGTCAATAAAAGTTACTCGATAAATAATACGTAGTATAAGGACCAAATGCGTGAATTTTGAGACTACAGTCTACAGAAAAGATTTCAAATTCTAAAAACTAAATCTAACATTTATCTATTTTGAATTGCCACAAAAAATCTCTTAAATAACTAAAATCAACTACAGTACAACTCTGGTTGTGTTATTCATGAATCGAGTTCATCAAAGAACTCCATTTAATAATAAGACTATACGTACACGAATAGTCAATCAGTACAATTACAAAGAAAAAACAAATTAAGAAGAAATAAAAGGCCTAACTAAATAAGATGAAAATAAATTCCTATCTGGTCTCACTCATGATCGAATGGAATATAACAACAAATTATTACTGTGACAATATAAATCATTATTAACTTATGATTATGGTATTATTATATTTAGGCGGTCTTGACCATCCCGGAGTCGTACGGAATTCCGGTGGGCTTGATCCAGTCATCTCCCTGAAGATAAACTCCTGCGGTGAACTGGCTGGCGACCTGGGGAGAAATCTGCTTCTGGTAACCCTTCCAATCGACCCTCTTGTCGGTGTTAGCTCCGGCGCCTCTGTTCTGGTACTCTGCATACCAGCAAGTGTCCAGCCCGAAGCTGCCCATCCATGGCGACCAGCCGGTGGGGTCAATGAAGCCATCGATGTATGACTGCATGATGATGGTCCGGGAGTACTCCTTCCATGGGCGGCCGAGGAAGACCTGGACGGGCGGGTTCGCACCCTTGATTGCCTCGTCGGGGAGGATCTCGCAGTTCTGGAGGACGATGCCGCCGACCCCGCGGTGGTCCTTACGGCCCTGGGCGGTGACCATGCAGGCCTGGTTCTCCAGGGGCTTGCGAACGAGCATCTTGCAGTTCTGGAAAACGGCGGCGGCGTCGCCGAAGATGAAGTCGATGGTGCCGGAGATGACGCAGTTGCGGTAGTACTGGCGGTAGGAGTGGGTGTAGAGGGTGTCTTGGTAGGCGTCGATCTGGCAGTTGTAGAAGATGGCGTTGTCGGCGGAGACGCGGAGGGCCACGGCCTGGTGCTTGCTCGCTCCGGCGGAGTTCTCGAACCCTATATCTCGTGCCATGAACCCGTCTCCCTGGATTGCTGCATAAATAGGAACATATAAATAAAATGAGGGGGGGAGAAAATATAATTACTCCTATTTACACATTTTGACTTTATGCTTTAGTTAATGATGCCAAATTTGGAAAAAGAGACTGATAATCCTGATGGACTTTCTTAGTTTAATTTTAGATATTTGATTTGATAGGATCTTTAAGGTATTAAATCTTAAAATGTAATTTAAAAGAAAATAGTTTCAATTAGTGACATGTTTAGGAGGAGTTAGTATGAGGTACATACCAACAGTGGCGGTCCTGTATGTGTTGACCCCGTCAATGAAATTCAAGCTCCCGGTGATCTTGGTGGCAGTGGGCCCATCTCCCAGGAAAACAATCTTATTCATCTTCCTCGGAACCATCACTTGCTCCTTGTAAACTCCGGCCTTGATCTTGATCACGTAAGTGTCGTTATTCTTCTCCGGCACAGCTTTGAGAGCCTCATTTATGGTCTTGTAATCTCCGCTCCCATCCTGAGCGACGACGGCGTTGGCTTTGACGGAGGCCGGGTCGGCAGTGAGGAACCGTCGTCCGTCGGCGGGGAGGCCGCCATCATCTCCCGCCTTCTTTTCGTGGCTGAGGAGGCGCCTCTTCATTCCGGGGATCTCTAGGGTCTGCAGGACGTCGCTGAACTGGGTGACCATGGCGAGGCCGTTGCTGGTGAGCTCGCCGGCGAACTTGAGAAGCTTCTTCATCTTCTCGCCGGCGTCGCCGGTGGTGTTCTCGAACGCGTCCAGGCACGTCTGCTGGTGGGTAATGGCGCCGCTGATCCAGACCTTGAGATCGTCGGCGTATTCCTCGATCTTGTCCATGTCGAAATCCTCGACTTTTGAGAAAGACCTTTTGAGATCGTCCACCGAGTCGTCTAGCAGCTCCTTACACGTGTCCAGGGCGCCGGAGGTCCGGGGGTCCTTGGCGGCTTCCTTCAGCACTGCCGAGTGGGAGATGGCGTCGCTCAGGTTTTTCATGGCGGAGTTGAACGCCACCTTTATGAGCTCTTTAGGGTTGCTTGTGTTCTTCGCGTCGACCAGGCTCGTCTCGCAAGCATCCTTGTAATCCGTGGTGGCACAAATGGCGTGGACCGCCTTCGTTGAGGTGGTCACCTGTCCGCCACCGCCGCTTCCGCCGCTGTTGCCGCCTTTCTTGTTTGTCACAGACAATGTGGCAGCGACGACGCATGCCACCAAGAGAACCGCGGCCACGCCAGCTATGGCCACGTTTTTTCTTTTTCCAGCGTCAGCCATTTATAAATGCTAACTATTTAGATGTATATATTTTCTATTTTCGATTCTATCTATATGTGAAAATAAAGAAGAATTGAAGTATTTTAACAAAGAAGTTAATTGATGGTGGCTTTTTATTGAGGCCCGCAGGCGGTGATGAATGAAAGGAAGGAGGGAATGGGATGCATTTATATTGGTTAAGAAGATGAAGAAGAGAGGAGCTAACAGGTAGAGGAATTTGAGGTTCAAAAAATGTGACAGTTGGAAAGGAGCCATAGTTTTCTCTTCACCAGAAACTAAAAAATGCATGTGTGTGGTATGCATGTGTGCAATTAAGGATGGAATGTTGATTAAGATCGAGGAGCAAACCATAAATAAATGAGTAATTGTTCCTTTATGTACGTTACTCATTCTGTCACGTTAAGATTGTCACATCTTTACTTTTATATCCGTCAAACTAAAATTGTCTCATTCTAAATATGGTAAACTTTGTGTGGTACGGTTCTAAGTCATTCTTACTTTAACAATTTAATATGACTCACTTTTCTTAATGAACGTATCAAGTTCCAATATTTTAATGCTAGTGGAACGAAGATAGTACTCCGTATTATATATCCGTCCCCGGCCCATCTATTTATATTTTTCATGCATGCATGGAAGGGCGTAGCACAGGTGGGATAACTTATGCCTCAATTAATTTCACCTTAATTTATTGACCAATTGGATCGGCTGTTTTTAGAATTTTAGTTGATTGGCTATTTTTCTAAAAGAAATTTATTAAAATAACAGTAAAACATAAGAAAAAACCAAAAATAAGAGTTCATGTTTTAATTCCCCATCATATGGGTAATATATTATGATTTGACAAAAATAATCGAGTGTTTGGTGATTAGAGTTATAGTTTGGTTAGAGATTAGGGTGGTAGTCGTGGTTGCGAGCTTCAAACATACGGCTACAATGAGGTTTTTGTCCATTCACATATATATTAATGCTCCTAGAATTTTAAAATCAACTCATGCTTTTGCAATCATTCAGGTAACTTAGTTTTTATCCTACTGTGAGAATTATAAAATACATACAAATCAAAAATTTACTAAACCCCGGAGTCTCATGGTTCGAGGGTCGAAAATAGTTCGAGGGTCGAAAATTTCAACCACAGAATAGACTAGAAAAACTCCCCCCCCCCCCCCCCCCCCATCTCCTTGGAAACCCCCACGATCTTCCTGAATCTCTTCCTGAACAATTATCTCACAATAATCGTGTTGCTGGAGGTCCAACTCCTCGTCCTCCTCAGCTATCAATACCCGTAACTCCTTAAATGCATGGGCAGTCATGTCATGGTGTATGTGTTTCTTACACCTAAAGCATAATCTCTTTTCTTGCAATTCTTCCAACACCTTCGGCGGAAGTCGAGTGAACTTGAACATGCAGTAGACTACCTGGACTGCCCCTTCATCAAACAACCCTTCTATCGTAGACGGCGTGAGTACCTTAGAGAGTGCAGTCAAGGAGGGTGTGATCTCAACCAATTGAACACACTGTCAAGACTTGTTCGGCCTCCACCTCTGTCAAACGCTCAATAGTTGATATTGTCATTCCTGCAGGAATGGGATCCAGTAGGTCGAACCAATTGAAGAGAACAAAAAACTAATAATAGACGAAGAAACTGTTTCCCAAAGCCACCGGGCTAAATCCACTTTTATTAACTGATAAACAAGAGTGAACCCTAAACGGGGGGTGGGATACCCTTCTACTAATTTCGAATAGAAAACAAAATAATAGAAATCCTAATTAGCTCCAGATAGGAAACAAAATAATAGAAATCCTAAATAACTCCAAACAGGAAACAAAATAATAGAAATCCTAAGTAACTCCAAATAGGAAACAAATCAGGAAAATTATAAAAGAGCCAGCCCACGAAGGTGGGCTCAATCCCATCCGTGCCTTTGATGAACCCACAGGGGCCTCGGCCTCTCTTCCTGCAAGCTGAGCTCCTGATTTGAGGAGCTCGACTTGAGGAGAAGTCCAACAGAAAGGTCTATTTAGTTCTTTGGCAGAAAAAGTGAGAGTTCTAATAAGTGTCTTCAGCTTTTTTTTTTAAACGGAAGCCACCAGGAATAGAACCTATGACCTCCTTGATAGATAGTACATTCTAGGTTTGAAACCGCTGGACTAGTTTCAACGGTTACTTTTTCTTCACTTTAGTCATTATTTTAAAATTTAAGGTCGATTTGTGTTTTTCTGATGCAAGAAGTCAACTATAACACTTGGAATAACCAATCTTTAAGTGATATGAATGTGGGTAAACTATTTTTGCACATTAGTCCGGTAAAGCTTGATTCTATATATATGCTTGGTAAGACTAAAGTACGTATTTTAATAAGGGAAAATTGAAATTAATAATCTAACCTTTTAGCAGTCTTCTTACAATAGTTCCACCTTATTGTTATCCATTCATGAATAATTCAACCTTTGCATCTCATCTTCATTCATTGGTCCCTGACCGGTTGATGACCTGCTATTCCAGGTTTTTTCAATTTCTTTGCAAATAATTCATTCATAAATCTCACCTTTCACAAATCTTCTCCAAACGGTCCCACATATCATTTTTCTTTTTTCTTCCAAAATTTTTTCCTTTTTATTTTTATCGTCTTGACTCTTTTATTCCCCTTTTTGGTCTTCTTATTCTTAATTTTATTACTTTTCAATTTTTTCCAATGTTTATGTATTCCATTTTTCTTTTGTTTTCTTTTTCCCGTTTATTATTTCATTTTCACTTTTATATATATTTTGGGATTAACTTGCTTGTAAAAGATCTTTTTTCTCACTGTACTAACTTTCTAATAAATAATTTTCTTTTTTACTTGCACTTATTTATTTCGTTTTTTATTTTCTTACCTTTATTCTACCACTAATATATATTTGAGAAAATAGCCCTAAAATAGAACTCCCTAAATGCACAAATACGACTATGTTATTTATCTTCCCAAAATAGGACTAAAATACCCGTCTATCTTCTTATTCTACATGTCTACCCTTACCAAAACTCAATAGGATAATCATATTTTACATTATAATAAAAAAGAAAATTAACAAAAGACATTTCAATTTATAAAAATATAGTAACAAACTAAAAAGAAAGTTATTTTTTTTAAATAAAAAATAATAAATAGTGATAAAAAATAATTTAAAGAAAACATTAAAAGTAAATAAAAACGGATAAAACACATTAACAATTTCTTTTGACTTTCATTTTATTTTGTTACTATATTTTCATAAATTGAATGGAAAAGGGTCAAATAGGCCCTCGGACTTACATAAAAAGGTCAAATAAGCCCTTTTATAGAAGGATATGTCTGGCCTTCTCCATTTGGGGCAGTTCCCGGTGGAATTGTTTGATGAATTTTTTTGAGCATCTTATTCATTGAGTCTACTTTACTCATACCAAATGTCAACTAACAATTCAATCAGAAAGGCATTTAAATGAATTTTTGAAGATAACTGTTGTTGGTCCCAGATTCTGTAGACTAACACACAGCTAGATGGATATCAACAATAAACAGAGAAGAAAGATTTCACAGAATGATCTAAGGCAATATCGAGAACAGGGAAACCTTCCTTTCTATTTATCGAGAAGTTTTTACAGTGTAAGGCTACAGAATTGAATGATCGACCTTAGGCTCTGTACAGAACGCACATATTTATAGGCGCTGTATAGTTTACCTAAAAGGGATACCTAGGAGTTTGGGCCTAAGACCTTTTTGGGCCTTATTCCCTTACTGCCTATTTAATTATTACATTTTATTCAATACCATAAATGGTAAACTAGGCTAATAAATAAACAAGATATAACAGACAAACTTGATTCACAATAAAATAGTTCTAACAATCTCCCCCTTTGTGATCAAGTGCCGTCTTGCTTGGGTATCCTTTATTTATGAGCTTTGTAATAGTGCTTGCGAAGATTCAGTGCATGCTCGTAGTTCCTGAGAGACTTTCTTCTGTCAAGCTGCTTCTCGATTGCTTTCAGAATATTATCAATTCTCTATAGTTCCTTGAGTTCATCTTTGGAGGCTTCTGTCGATTTCTTATCAAGTTCTTCTTTCTTTGGTTGAAGTTGTTCGCGAATTATCTTCAGGGTCCCATCACAGTATTTGTGAAATTCATCAATAAACATCAGACGCTTCTCTTCGTTATGATTTAGATAAATGACTGAGACCGGATTGTCAAAGATGTGATATGCTGCGAAAGGCTCAAGTCCAGGTCTTTTCAAATCGGGTTGTGTGAGATTTGTCTTTGAATAGTTGTGTTCAAGGGCCATCTAGAGATCATGGGAAGCGTAGAATCGAACTTGTCTTGTCATGAATCTTTTGATAGCATCGAAGCCCTCTTTAGCAAGTCTGTTTCTGTGAACTGGGAGTTCCCTACATCTCATGAACATTTGATAGATGTCATCCATGTGAAGTAGAAAGAAGTCATTATCTTGGCAGATGAACTCTGATCCATCAGTTCGTTGGAGATGGAAAACAGAGAACTTGATTGTTTCCAAGTAATCTTCTGTTACATTCAGGATTTTCCATACAGGACATCCGCTAGTTGCAAGATTATGGTTCAGAATTTGTCGTTGTTCCCCTGTGGATCTATGTCCTAGCATGTACAGATTTCCACCTCTGTATTTTCCTTTGAGATGATTGATTCCACGCATCTTTAGTTCGCTAAATTTCTTGATCTTCTCTGGTTGTCGCCAAATTCGCTCTCAGATTTCTTCTAGGAAGGGGGCTTTGATTCTGAAAATCTCCAAGGTCTCTTTAGTTGGTTTTTGTTTGGTGACTGATTCCGGTTCCTTGGAATTTTCTTTGTGATTCTCCCCTTCCTTGAGTTCATCTTCATCAAATCCAATCATTTTTGCATGATACTTGGCAAGAAACTCTCTGAGATGCCAGCTTCGACACATCTCATATTGCTCAGCTTCCACTCTAAGATCATCCCACTCTGTCCATTTGCGAGGCCACTTATCATGAACCAGAAAGTCTTCAAGTTCATCTTGCATCTGATCACCAGAGGGTCTAGAGGGAGCTTGCTGCTGTTGTGGCGATAATCTGTCAGGAGTAACACCGGGATCGCAAGGATTGCCCGTTGACATCAGTTTCAAACTAGGTTCTAGCTGATGGCCTGATATAAATGATGTACTCGAGGTAACAACATCAGGACTTCCATTCCGTCCTTGGTCGACATCTATAGGAGATGTGCATCGGAATGTTTTATCTAGCTCGACCATGCTAGAAGATGTGGCTAGGGATTTATTTTGGCTGACTGAAGTAGTAGGTTGTTGGTTGGTAGAGGAGGAAGGTTGGTTTGGCTGCGGGGCTTGGCTTGTAGAAGCAACATGCTCAAGTATCCACTGTCGATTGTTCTCCCCCTCATGAGAATCCGAATCATCAGGATCCTCATGTGAACGTGTGCTGCCGCGGAGACTCTCACGGCATGTGTTCTGTATATCCAGAGCATGGAGAAGGGCTTTCTGAAATGGGGTAAGGTTGCCTTCATCCATGTCTAGGATATGATCAAAAACCTCAGCTACAAGGTCATCGAAGGGTATGGTTTTTAGGTTGGGTTTGGTCGTTGTAGGGGAGGACACTAGTTCTGTATCCTGGGTTCCCCTTGAGGTGGATGGTTGTTGGTTTACTATGGTTAAAGGTTGGGAAATGGGAATAGAAAGAGTTGGGGGCTGAGTTGTTT